>QRFJ01007265.1:0-21269 GCA_006176705.1 Cocos nucifera | reverse complement strand
GGGACTGCTTCGCCAACATGTTGGCTCACCTACAGAGATGTTTGGTGAACAGAGTCGCGCAGCCAAATATCAAGTCACGAAATGACTTTTTTAAGGTAAGATGCGTATGGGTCATGTCAATCCAAGATCCTGTACTGACAATGAGGACATGGAAGAGCTTGAGAAGCTCGGTGTGAAGTTGGACTTGGACCTGCAGAACGATATTATTCTGCAATCCTTGACTGATGCATATGGGCAATTCATCATGAATTACCACATGCATAAACTTCAAGAATTCCTTGGCCGAGTTAATGAATATGCTGGTTACCGCTGAGCTTTCTATGAAAGGTTCTAAAGGCTCAGTTCTTGCTATGGAACGGACTTCTTCCAAAAGAAAGTCTTATGGAAAGAAAAAGAAGTCTGTGAAAAAGCAAAAGGTGGAAGGATGAAAAAGAAGCAAAGAAGAAGAAGGCAGAATCGAAGAAAAAGGCCGATGGCAAAGGAAAGTGTTTCCATTGCAACAGCGACGGCCATTGGAAGCGGAACTGCCCTACTTACCTGGCCACCCTGAAGAACAAGAAGGAAGGTCCTTCTGGAGGTATGCTCGTTATTGAGTCTAACCTTACGATTTCTTCTGCATCCAGTTGGGTGCTTGACTCTGGTTCTAGTGCTCATCTGTGCACTTCTATGCAGGGTCTTGAGGATAGCAGGAGGCTGAGGGATGGAGACATGATCCTACGCATCGGTAATGGAGCAAGAGTTGCTGCAGTAGCCGTGGGAACATACCCTCTTCGATTACCATCTGGTTTAGACTTAGTTTTGAAAGACTGTTATTTATGTGCCTGCAGCTAGCAGGAATTTGATTTCTGTTTCATGCTTAGCACAAGAAGGTTATGTGATCACCTTCTTTAAGGACCATTGTAACATTCTTTATGAAAGAAATAAAATTGCAAATGGTTTCCTTATTAATGGTCTTTATCAGCTACATATTGATGTACCTGTTTCTAACTATCGAGCAAAACGTGAATGCCAAACGACCTAGGGATAGTCCAAACGACAGATATCTATGGCACCTGAGATTAGGTCATATAGCAGAAGATAGGATCAACAAATTGGAGAAAAATGGGCTATTGAGTCCATTGACTTTTGAGTCATATCCAACTTGTGAATCCTTGTCTTCAAGGCAAAATGACTAAACTCCCTTTTGTTGGACATGGGGAGAGGGCCACAGATCTCCTTGCCCTAGTACATACTGATGTGTGCGGCCCATTTGATGTGCCGGCTAGAGGCAATTTTGTCTACTTCATTACCTTTACCGATGATCTGTCTAGGTATGGGTATGTGTATCTTATGAGACACAAGTCTGAAGCTTTTGAAAAGTTCAAAGAATTCAGACATGAAGTAGAAAAACAAACTGGAAAACCCATTAAGGTTCTTCGATCAGATCGAGGAGGTGAATACCTTAGCCGGGAATTCCTAGACTATCTCAAGGAAAATGGCATAGTCTCTCAATGGACTCCACCAGGAACACCTCAACTCAACGGGAGTTTCAGAACGGAGAAATCGGACTCTATTGGATATGGTTCGATCCATGATGAGCTTCACAGACCTTCCTGATTTTCTTTGGGGACATTCATTATTAACTTCAATCTATCTACTGAATAGGGTTCCCTCTAAAACCGTTCCTACCACACCGTATGAGATATGGCATGGTAAGAAACCAAGTCTGAGTCATCTCAGAATTTGGGGTTGTCCGGCTTCATGTCAAAAGACAACAAGCGGACAAGTTAGAGTTTAGGTCCTTTAGAGCTCGATTCATAGGATATCCTAAAGAGTCATTAGGATACTATTTCTACATTCCAGAAGACCACAATGTGATTGTGAGTCGACATGCCATCTTTCTTGAAAAATAGTTTATTCAAGATAGTGGCATTGGAAAAGCAGATCAAGCTTGATGAGAAAGTCTCACAAGCAGAACGAGCTAAGGACCAAGTGGAACCAAATCAGGTTGAGCCAATAAGAACACTACCTCCTCCACCTCGTAGATCGGAAAGAGTTTCCCGTCCCCCTGAAAGATACTTAGGTATTATTTCAGAGGATGTAGAGGAAATGTTCCTCGTAGGTAATGGTGCTCATGGTGATGATCCCAAAACCTACAACGAGGCGATATCAGATATCGACTCCGAGAAATGGCTTAGAGGCAATGAAGTCAGAAATTCGACTCGATGCACTCAAACCAAGTCTGGACCTTGGTAGATCCACCAGAAGGTATAGTACCTATTGGGTGTAAATGGATCTTCAAGAGAAAGATTGGTGCAGATGGGAATGTGGAGACATTCAAGGCTAGACTGGTGGCAAAAGGTTATAGTCAACGTGAAGGCATTGACTATCAGGATACCTTTTTCCCAGTAGCTATGCTAAAATCCATCCGCACATTGCTTGCCTGTTGCAGCCTATTTCGATTATGAAATATGGCAAATGGACGTGAAAACGGCATTCCTAAATGGATATCTTGAGGAAGATATCTATATGGAACAGCCGCTAGGTTTCACATCCAGTGATACTGATCACAAGGTTTGCAAGCTGCAAAGGTCCATATATGGACTTAAGCAAGCATCTCGGAGCTGGAACACTCGTTTCAATGATGTGATCAAAAAGTTTGGTTTCATCAAAAAACGAAGAGGAACCATGTGTTTTCAAAAGGGTCAGTGGGAGCGCTGTTGTCTTCCTCGTATTGTACGTGGATGACATCCTCCTTATTGGGAATGATATTCCCATGTTGACATCAGTCAAGATGTGGTTGTCCAAGGAATTCTCCATGAAAGACCTAGGTGAAGCATCCTTTATTCTAGGAATTAAGGTCTATAGGGATAGACCGAATAGGATGCTAGGACTTTCACAGAAGATGTACATAGAGGAAAGTACTAAAGAGGTTTAGTATGGAAAACTCTAAGAGGGGATTAATACCCTTCAGACATGGTATTCATCTTTCCAAGAAGATGTGCCCCAGCACACCTGAGGAAATAGAACGCATGAGCAAGATCCCTTATGCTTCTGCAATAGGGAGCCTCATGTATGCCATGCTATGTACACGACCTGATATAGCCCATGCTGTGAGTGTCACAAGCAGATATCAGTCAAATCAGGTGAAGAACACTGGACTTCTGTGAAATGTATCCTTAAGTACTTGAGAAGAACTAAGGATATGATGTTGGTCTTTGGTAATGGAGAACTCCAAGTTCCAGGGATACACAGACTCGGAACTTCATGTCCGATATAGATGATCGAAAGTCGACATCTGTGATAGCAGATTCCACTGGAAGCAGAATATTCGCTGCATCAGAAGCTGCTGGAAGAGCTGCAGAAATTTCTCAGAGCAAACGGTGCCATAGCCCTTGCTACCATCTCACCATCCAAGCATTGAGCGGCGATTCACCGTGAGAAAGGGTTACGTTGAGGTCAAGAGAGTCAACTCCACAGATAATGTGGCAGACCCACTTACAAAGCCGTTGGGCCAGCAGAAGATCGAAGCCCACCTTGAGAAGATGGGACTTAGACTTGTAGCCAATTGGCTTTAGGACAAGTGGGAGATTGTTAGATATATGTGCCCTAGAAGCCAGAATTGGCTGACACTTGTAATACACTTCTAGGGGCAAAATTATAATTTTGACTATAATTAGCAATAAATGGGTTATTTTCTATCACATATGTGTATTTAGTGTCTGTGATACATCCTTTGAGTTAATGGTAATGATAATTCATATTTTCAAGAGTTGAAAATTTAAGACATGAATAATCATTATTAACTCATAAACATGCTCCCGACCATAGGATCATCACGAGGATGGTGATTGATCCGGAAGGTTGGTGTACAATCGCTTCTCTTTAGTAGATGAGTCTTGAGTCTACGGTGTGGAGACACCGGAGCGAGAGAGTACAGGTACTCGTTAGAGAACGAGGGCACTGAGCGTGACCACCTCGAGTAGTCATTAGGGAGTCTACCTTCTCGTCAATGACTGACTCGATGCTGCAGTAGTGTGTCTGGTTCTTTGACCTGAGATGCATCGGCAGTTCACCTTGAGGGTGTTATAGTTTGACTACACCATTACTCGATCTCCTAGCCATATGGAACCCTGAGGTGTATGTTGGCTATGACATGTTCATTGTAGGAACTGGATTGCATCAAGATGGAATCTATCTACCTCGGTGGTAGAGGAGTAGCCCTATGATGATCATGAGAATCAAGTCCAGAAATCCATGGCCATGGTAGAGTGAAATAATAGAAAGAGTTTCTATTTAGATTTTCACATTGGACTCGAATCGAATGATTACATCATATGACAGAGACTAGGGTTTGACGAGTTCACCTTAACCCTAATCTGATCGGGGCTCAAGATAGAAGAACTTAATCACACAGGTAGCTGCACCAAGAGGTTCGCATTCAGCTCTGATGGGTTGCCACCATATACTGCTAGGTGTCACTGGTGGATTTTGGGAGCAATTAGAATGATTTAGATGATCGATCATTCTAGCTGTTCGAATCAGAAGAGTTCTGATCCATCGAAAGGAGTTTCGATGATGTCGATGATAGAGATCATGACATATCCCATTACCATACAGAACTGAACCTAACTGGGTCACACAAACAAGGGTTTGAATCTGGTGATCATCAATTGAACTGATCTAGTTCAATTGATCTGAATGAGATTCAATTAGGTTCAAGGAAATCGTGCTAGCACTCGATTGAACCTAACGTTCTTCTTTTACTATCATAAATAAGTTATCCTGACTGAGCCAAAGGAGTTTGTGCTCAATCAGAGGCCTTCATATGGTCTGACTGGAGGTTGTCCAAGTCAGAAAAGGTTGTCTTATTTGTAAGACATTACCTACGCCATTTTTGGTCACCTGCCATTTTCTTGTTCTTTGACTTTGGTCAAAAGTCTACCTTTGACTGGTCAAACGTTGACCATTGACACTTTGACTTTTGACCACATGTCATGCACCTATTGGAGAGCTGGTGGGGGCCTGTCCCCCTGCCAGAACCTGGCAAGGAGAAGGGCGCACGCCAAGGGTGGCGTGTGCCCAAGAAGGAGGCGCCTAGGAGTCCTTGTTGGACAAGGACTCCATCTCCTTTTTGGATTCCAATCAGAGTTCTCTTCTAAGAATCCAAGTTTGACTGGTCTTAGGTGCCCTCTAAGGAGGAATCCAGGGGTCTCTATTCCAACCAATCAGATTTAGATCTGATTTCACAAAGGGTTGTGATTGGTTGGGAGGAAGAGGAGTTGGATCACGCTTAGTCTATAAATAAGACCCTGCGCCCAACCCTAATTCCAATGCTATTAGATACGCCCCAAGGCTGCCTCTCCCCTCCTTCTCCATGCCATAGTCTCTTCTCCCCTTGCTCTCCACGTCCAAAAGGAGTTTTGGACCTTAGTTGGTGCGATTCAGATCAAAGGAAAGGCGATCAAAAGCAAGAAGGCTGCGCTGCTGCAAAAGGACGACTGCAGATCTTCAAAAGAGTTTTGAAGATCCTCCAGATCAGATCCAGATCTGATTTTTGGAGGTGTGATAGAGAAGAAGAGGATCTCCAGATCCAACCCGAGTGGATACCAGTAGAGGTCAGGCGCTTGCGTGGCTAAGATCCAGAACCTTCCGCTGCAATCAGGATCATCTACAGGGTAATAGGATTACCCAAATCAGGTAAATTGAATTTGATTTAATTTATCTTGTTTTATTTTATTTATTAAAATAATAAGAATCAGATCTGAAATATATCAAGATCTGATTAAGGTCAAGAGAAAATTTTTGAAATATATCTCTTGATCTAATCAGATCTGGACGAACCTGGACCAAAAAATCAGTATTTTCCTTCATAACTCGTGTCCTATCACATAGCTAGAAACAAAATCAAAATAATTTCTAAAGAAATTTTTAAAATTCTTGGATCATGTGACCCTCAATTCTCTTAATTGGGTCAACTATTGACCCTAGTCCAATTATACTAGAAATGAATTTAATTTTCATAATTAATCTAATCTAAACTTATTTTAGTCAGATTAAAATAAACTCATTCAAGATACAAGACTGGGTCAAATCAAATTCGACTCAATTGTGATGAATCAAAAAGATTATTGAAGGAGAAAGTCAGGCTCAATCATGTGCTAGCATGATTACCTTTATACTGATTGGATCTAATCCAAATCAATCAAACTAGGTTAGTTAAATTGATGACATCCAGATCCAAATTCTTATTTGTATGACTCAGTTAGATTTAGTTTTATATGGTAGTGAGATATGTAGTGATCTCTATCATCGATATCATCAAAACATCTTTCGATGGATCAGAACTTTTTTGATTCATTCAATTAGAATGATCGATCATCAAAATCATTCTAATTACTCCCAAAATCCACTAGTGACACCAAGCAGTATATGGTGGCAACCCATCAGAATTTAAAGTGAACCTCTCGGTGCAGCTACCTGTATGATTGGGTTCTTCTATCTTGAGCTCCGATAGAATTAGGGTTAAGGTGAACTTATCAAACCCAATATTCATCATATGAATTAATCATTCGATTTGAGTTCTATGTGAAATCCTTTATAGAAACTCTTTCTACCATCTTTACTCTCCATGGCCATGGGCTTATGGACTCGATTCTCATGATCATCATAGGGCTACTCCTCATCTACCGAGGTAGATAGATCTCTTATTGGAGCAATCCAATTCCTACAATGAATGTACTATAGCCAACATGCACCTCAGAATTCTGAATGGCTAAGAGAATGAGTTATGGTGTAGTCAAACTACAATATCCTTAAGATGAATTATCGATGCATCTCAGATCAAAGAATCAGATGCACTACAACAATATCAAGCCAGTCGTCGATGAGAAGGTAGACTTTCTAATGAATGCTTGAGGTGATCACGCTCAGTGCCCTCATTCGGTAATGAGTACCTATACTCTCACTCTGATGTCTCCACACCATAGACTCAAGACTCATCTACTCAAAGAAAGAGATCATACACCAACCTTTCGGATCAATCACTATCCTCATGATGATCCTACAGTTGGAAGCAGTTTATGAGTTAATTATGAAAATTTATGCCTTAAATTTTTAACTCTTTAAAAATATGAATTGTCATTATCATTAACTCAAAGAATGTATCACATACACTTTAAATACACACTATGATAGAAAATAATATTTTTATTAATTTATAGTTAAAATTATAAAATAACCCTTAGAAGTGTATTACAAGTATTAACCAATCTGGCTTCTAGGGCACATATCTAACAAACTCCCACTTGATTTAAATTCAATTGACTACAAATCTGAGTCCCATCTTCTTAAGGTAGGCTTCAATCTTTTGCTGGCCTAAAGGCTATGTCAGTAGATCATAAAAGCACAATGTTGTTATTAAGATATCATGTTTATCAGTTTAAATCCAACTTTTTAAATTAATTAAAAATTATGAAGAGAGTAGTGAGTTGGATCGAATCCATAGAGAGGCAATGATTTAATTCTAAAATCTTTAAATTTTTTTTAATTTTTTTTTTTTTTTTAAAAAAAGAAGGATTTTTTAAAAAAATTAAAGTTAAAAATAGATTTATAAATAAAAATAGAATTTAAATTATGTAAAAATAAACTTGGTACTAAGATCTACTATTTAGATCTTAGCACTCTTGTAATAAAATTAAAGAGCAATAAAGAATAATTAATTTAAAGAGCTAGAATTGAAAAGAGCAATAAAGCTTTCTTTATTAAAATTAAAATTCAAATTTAGAATTTAAATATAAGAGATTAAAAAAAAAGGAAAGAGAAAAGAGAACTAGAAGGAGATCATAGATCAGTGTAGGCATGGAGATGGCGTAGAAGACTGGCTCTTCTTTTCAGCACTATAGCTTTGAAGCAACCTTTAACCCTGAGCTTGGACTTCCACCCTATACCTTAGCTTTCCTCTCACCAGATTTGTCCGATTTCTTAGAGGCTTAGGATCCTTTTTATAGAGCTAGGAGGAGTGGAGGATATTTATTTCTAAAAGCAATATGGGACTAAAGAGCCTTTTTAATCGTCAAAATATGAAGAAATCTGAGGAATTTGAATTAAAATAACTCTAAGACAAATCTGGTAAAGTCTGGTGAAATCAAGCCATTCAATAGGAATCCAACAAACGGTTCAAAAATCATCAAAATCGGATGCCTATCGAGCCCAGATCAGGTTAGATTAAATTCTGGCCATCCGATCGCATGCTTGATGGAGGAAAATCTGGCCGTTGCAAATCGTGCGTTCGGAAGTCCTGATCACTATCGGGAGCATTCTGGACCGTCGGATCATCCTCTGCTGGAATCGAGCGCTGCCATTGGATGGTGATCTACGAGTGAAGCTTGGCAAGTAGAAAATTTCCTGACCATCATTCGATCTTGACCTGCAAGCCAACCGCAGCCATCCGATCGCGCAATTACTGTTCCCATGGACCGCGTAGACCGGCCGCACCATGCACACCGCAACCAATCAACGCATCTCTGTCGTGAGTGAAAAGACCAAAATGCCCTATGAGCCATGATAAGATTTTCTGTAAACCCTTTAAGGGTCTAGGTCCACCATGCGTCAGGCTCCCTGATTTCGATCGGTTTCTGCTGAGCTGGCGGTCCACGCCTGGATCGTAGACCGGCTGATGGCTTTCAATGGTTGAGTCGGACTAGCATGGCTGGCTTGGTGTACTTGGCTTCATCAGCTTGGCTCGGTGCATTTGGATGCGCTCGGCTGATATGGCGCGGCGGCTTGAGCCGACTGAGCCATATGTTATTTTTCATTTAATTTTTATTTTTATTTCTTTAAAAATTCATATCTTTTCTATTTTAGCTTCATTTTACTTGAAATTTATTTCATTATGTGATCAAAAAAATGAGCTCTTTTCATTGATAATAAAATTTTATTTTTTAATTTTTATTATTTTATTATTTTTTAATTAATTTTTTAATTAATAAAAATATGAATTTTCTTAAAAATTATATATAAATTGATTGATTAATTCTTAAAAATTAATATAAATTAATTAATAAATTAATACTTTTATTGGTGAATTTATGATGCTTATCACACCCCCCAACTTAAGCTTTGCTCGTCCTCGAGTAAAGAAAGAATTTAGTTTAGATCAATTACCATATTTTGTTGAGATCCTCCTTCACAAAGAATAAATCTAGAATTTAAGATCAAAAGTTTAGACAGTATCACTAACTAAGTATTGAGTTTCAGAAGTAAATTTCATGGCAGATTAATCAGAAACTTTCTTAGAGTTCATCTAAAGATTTTCAGCACTTTGTTTGTCGTGAATACTAACTTAGCATTTGGGTGTTGATTCAAAGGGACAAATGAATCTTCTTTTTATCACCTATTTTGGTTAGTTTTTTATATACTCCCAAGTTAAGTGCATGAATTAAGGTAGCTTTCACACTATTTTTTTTTTTTTTTTTTGAAAAAAATTAGTGCTGAGCATCCTGGCCTTCCCTTCACCATTTGATGTGAACTTCTACACTTAACTTAAGGTGCAAGAGTTCTAGTTTAGGGCAATCCACATATACTCTATTTTTTGCACTTTTTTTTTTTTTTATTTTAAGCAGCAGGTAGCTCTTTCCTTAAATTCAAGTTTCTTTAATTGAAGTATATATAAACCATCAATTTTTAGTGATAATTGAATCCTCAATTTAGCCTTATAATCAAACACCTGCTGTGCTTCATTAGTGTGCATGTGCAAGTAGAAGTGCTGTTAGCCTTTAAATGACCTAAGTAGGTTGCTAATGGTCTGACCAAAGTAATCTGCTTCTTGACTCGCTACCATTATTAGTTAATACTTTCTAACTTTATTACTTTTCCTAGTTTATTTTGCTTAAGATTCTCTTTCCCTAAAATATGGTTTATCAAAAAATTTATTATTTTATTATTATTATTAGTTATTATTATTATTTTTATTTATTGATTTTTTTTATTTTATTTATTTTTTTATTTTATTTTATTTTTTTATTTTTTATTTTTTTTTTTTTACCCCAACTGAATTGACATTGTCCTCAATGAGGAGGAAAATAAATAAAAGGGTGTAAATTATGTTTATTTATTTAGCATGGGTCTTGAAGCTTATGATCCTTCTCCAGCTTTTTGGTTCTCCAAAAAAAAGCCTAAACTAAAAAAAATAAATTAGATTCAAGAAGTATTGGGTTGCCTCCCAATAAGCGCTAAGTTTATTGTCTTCAGCCAGACAAAATGCAGTTTAATTCATTGTGGTTCTATTAATTGCACTTGATCAATATTTCGATTTAATGATATCCCTTCGATATATGGTTTAAGCCTTTGGCCATTTACCTTAAAAAAATTTTTAGTCCTGGGATCATAGAGTTTAATTGCACCATGTGGGAATACATGATTAACTATATAAGGTCCATCCCATCTGGATTTTAGTTTTTCAGGAAATAATCGAAGCCTTGAGTTAAATAACCAGACTTGTTGATTTGGCTCAAAGGTTTTTCTTGAAATATGTTTATCATGGAAGGCTTTCATTTTCTCCTTATAAATTTTTGAATTTTCATAAGCTTCTTGCCTTAATTCTTCTAATTCACTTAATTGTAACATCCGATTGGAACCAGCTTTGTTTAAATTAAAATTTAATTATTTTATTGCCCAATATGCTTTATGTTCAAGTTCTACCGGAAGGTGACATGCTTTTCCATAGATTAATCTATAGGGAGACATTCCAATAGGGGTTTTATAAGCTGTCCTATAGGCCCATAATGCATCATCCAATCGATCTGACCAATCTTTTCGATCAGGCCTAATAGTCTTTTGTAAGATATTCTTGATTTCCCTATTAGAGACTTCTACCTGACCACTTGTTTGCGGATGGTATGGTGTAGCTATCTTATGTGTCACCCCATATTTTCGTAATAAAGTTCTGAAATTGATGATTTGTAAAATGGGTACCCCCGTCACTAATGATAGCACGTGGAAAATCCGAACCTAGAAAAGATATTCTTCTGAATAAATTTTAGGACTACTTTATGATCATTGGTTCGAGTTGCTATTGCTTCAATCCATTTAGAAACATAATCGACAGCTACCAAAATGTATTCAAATCCATTGGAAGGTGGAAAAGGTCCCATAAAATCAATTCCCCATACATCAAAAATTTCAACCACTAAAATGGGGTTCAAAGGCATCATGTCTTTCTTTGAAATATTCCCTAAGGCTTGACACTTAAAACACTCCTGACTAAAAGTATGGGCATCCTTAAATAATGTTGGCCAATAAAAACCACTTCTGTAACACTTTGGCCGTAGTTTTTCGTCCAGAAAAGTGTCCTCCACAAGCAAGAGTATGACAAAATTGTAAGATACTCCATTGTTCAGATTCAGGAACACATCTACGAATGATTTGATCAGCACAAATTCTAAAAAGCTCAGGATCTTCCCAAAAATAATATTTGATTTGAGCAAAGAATCGATCCTTTTCATTCTTAGACCAGCCATCAGGAATTTGTCCTATGACTAAGTAATTGACAATATTTGCAAACCAAGGAGTCTTTGTATGTGAAACTGTTAACAATTGTTCATCTGAAAAAGATTCTCTGATTGATACAGGTTCATTATCTTTCACTAGGATCCTAGACAGATGGTCTGCTACAACATTTTTAGATCCCTTCTTATCTCGAATTTCAATGTCAAATTCTTGTAACAGTAAAATCCATCTAATTAATCATGGTTTAGCATCTTTCTTTGAGAGCAGGTATCTCAAGGCTGAATGATCCGAGTAAATTATGATTTTTGATCCTAATAAATATGATCTAAACTTTTCTAGGGCAAACACAATGGCTAGCAACTCTTTTTCAGTGGTGGTATAATTCATTTGTGCTTCATTCAGAGTTCTACTAGCATAATAGATCACTACAGGACATTTGTTTACCCTTTGGCCTAGGACAGCTCCTATGGCAAAATCTGAGGCATCGCACATAATTTCAAAAGGTAGTGACCAATTAGGAGGTTGTATGATTGGAGCTTTGGTCACAGCTTCTTTTAAGATTTCATAAGCTTTAAGACAATTTTCATCAAAGTTAAAAGAAACATCCTTAGCAAGGCAGATTACACAAAGGACGAGAAATTTTAGAGAACTCTTTGATGAAGCGACGATAGAATCCTACATGACCAAGAAAAGATCGAATTTGTTTGACAGAAGTGGGAGGAGGAAGTTTAGAAATTAGTTCAACTTTAGCTTTATCTACCTCAATCCCTTTCTTAGATACTATATGTCCTAAAACGATCCCTTCTTGAACCATGAAGTGGCTCTTTTCCCAGCTTAACACTAGATTAGCCTCAATACATCATTTTAATATTTTCTTCAAATTGTTGAGGCAACTCTCAAAAGATTCTCCAAAGACTGAAAAGTCATCCATGAATATTTCTAAGAAATCTCCTATCATGTCTGAAAATATTGACATCATGCACCTTTGAAAAGTTGCAGGTGCATTACATAATCCGAATGGCATTCTACGGAAAGCAAAGGTTCCATAAGGACATGTAAAGGTGGTCTTTTTCTGATCTCCTGGGTAGATTGCTACCTGATTGTATCCTGAGTATCCATCTAAAAAGCAAAAGTATTGTTGGCCTGCTAGTCTTTCTAGGATTTGATCGATAAAGGGTAAGGGAAAGTGATCTTTTCGGGTGGTTGTATTGAGTTTTCTATAATCTATGCAGACATGCCACCCAGTGGAAAAGTCGTGTTGGTACTAAGTTTCCATGTTCAGTGCGGACAACCGTAAGTCCAGATTTTTTTGGAACAACTTGTGTAGGACTCACCCAGTGGCTGTCAGAGATAGGATAAATAATTCCAGCATCTAACCATTTAATTACCTCTTTCTTGACTACTTCTTGCATGTTAGGGTTAAGCCTTCTTTGCATCTCTCGAGTTGGTTTGGCATTATCTTCTGTATAAATATGGTGCATGCATATTGACGGACTAATTCCTTTTAAATCGGCAACGGTCCACCCTATGGCCTCCTTATATGTTTTTAGAATATTTACCAATTGGTTTTCCTGTTCAGTAGTTAAGTTGGAAGCAATTATTACTGGTAGGAATTTTCTTTGATCCTAAAAATACATACTTAAGTGATTCAGGTAAAGGTTTTAGTTCAAGTTGTGGTGGGGCCTGAATTGAAGGACGTAATGGTTCAATTTTTCGCTCAGGTAAGGGCTCAACTTTCACTGACCAAGGTAATGAATGTGATGGTTGAGGTGAATTAAGCAGGGCATTTACTTCCTGGGTTTGAGTTTCTTCAGTGGGTTCATCATCTTGTAGTAAATCTAGAGAGGAATTAGATTCAACTATTTCATCTATCTGATTGATTACAAAGCAGTCTTCCTCCTCTTGGAGTGTACTTTGGGGTATTAAAAACATTAATTCTTACTTTTTGATTCCCAAAAGAAATGTCCATAGCTCCCTATTTACAGTTGATATTGGCATTGGCGGTTGCTAAGAATGGACGTCCTAAAATTATGGGATTTTGGTTCAGCTCTTGGGATGGTTCCATGTCAAGTATGAGAAAGTCTACAGGAAAAATAACATTTGTCTACTCTAACTAGAACATCCTCAATTCAAACCATGTGGTGTTTTTATAGATCTATCAGCTAATTGCAAAATGACTGATGTGGGTTTTAATTCTCCAATCCCAAATTTTTCATAAACCGAGGTTGGAAGGTAGGTTTACACTAGCTCCTAAGTCTAGTAATGCTCGGTTAAAGGTTATACCTCCAATAACACATGAAATTAAGGGTGCACCAGGATCTTTCATCTTTTGAGGTATTGGATTTAACAGGACCGCACTTACATCCTCGGATAGCATAACTCTTTTGGTGGTTCGTGGCTCACGCTTTTGGGTGCAGAGTTCTTTAAGAAATTTAGCATAGATCTGGGACATGCTGAATTGCATCGAGGAGGGGTAAATTAATATGAACTTGTTTAAATAGTTCCATTAGCTCCTTGTTGCGTGTTTCTTGCTTTTTACGAGAAAGAGCCTGCTTCTAAGGCCGAAGGGAAATGGGGCTTTGGGTTTATATGTCTCAGCTAATTCATCTGTTCTCTTCTTTTCTTTATCTCCATCTTATCAGTGTCAGTACCAATTCTAAGCTCAAGGTTCTTCTATATGATTGATTTCAGTACTAACCTCTTCTTCAAATTTTTCATCTTGGCTAACATCAGTATTAGCCTCTATCACCTAGTCTTGGTATAGGTCCTTAAGAATCCTACCACTTCTAAGTTCAGATATTGCTTTGGCATTTTCTAATTGGGGGTTCTTAGGTGGAATGTTAGATGGATGAGTAAATCCAGGTGGTTGATAGACATTGGATGGATTATTTTTAGGATTTGCAATTGGTTGGCTTGGTAATTGACCTTGGTTCTCTCCTCATGCTAGACTCAGCTAATTATCCTATTTGAGCTTCTAGCCTGGCATGATTGATTGTTGTTGGCTTAGAATTAATTGTTGAAGTTGATTGAATTTATCATCGGCTAGATTGGTCTGTTGAGGAGGTGGGTATGAGGGCTGATTATAATGCAGTGGTTGAGAAGACTGACTAGGCTGACCCTTATTATAGGCATAGTTCTGGTACTGGGGCCTATTTTGATAATTTTGGACTGGTGGGATTTGGGTCTGAGCCTGAGTCTGTTGTGGTTTCCAAGAGAAATTAGGATGGTTTCTCCAACCAGGATTATATGAATTTGAATATGGGTCATTAAGTGGTTTTGGAGTAACCTTGAGCAGCTTGGACTTGTTCTTGGATAAGAGGTGGTAATTGTGCAGCCGTGGGACATTCACTTACATGATGTGTTGGGCTAGCACAAATAGAGCAAATCTTCTGATAATTAGAAGCTGGTGTGTATTGTGCAGGAGATTGTTGACCTAAGTTTAGGAATTGATCTAATTTCTGGGCAATAAGGTCGACTTTATCTAATTTTTGTGCTATTATATTATGTTCAAGTCTGCCTTAGAATTAAGTTTTGGAGTTTTGATCTCATAAATTCCTACCCATTTTTGTTGAGAAATTGATCTTTCATAAGAGGATAATGAAGCATGGTTAATAGAGTTTTCACTTAAAGGTTTCAAACAAGGTATAAGCTTCATCCTCACTTTTGCTCATGAATGCACCTCCACAGGATGCATCAACCATCTGCTTATATTGATCTCCTAAACCTTCATAGAAAGCTTGTACAATTTGCCACTTAGATAGACCATGGTGTGGGCATTTTCTAAGAAGTTTCTTAAGTCTTTCCCATGATTCATGAATTTGTTCCCCTGGAAGCTGAGCAAATCCCGTGATGGCTCACCTCATGGTATTGGTTCGTCCTATGGGATAAAATTTCTTAAGGAAATTCATGTTGCATCTCTGCCCATGTTTGAATTGTTCTTCCTAATGTGCCAAGCCAGTACTTGGCTTTATCTTTTAATGAGAAAGGGAACAAGGTCAGTCTAAGGGCATCATCAAAAAAAATTCTGAATTTTTACCGTAGAGCAGATTTCTAAGAATTCATCCAGATGTTTGTAAGGGTCTTCATTGGTGTTCCCATAAAAAGATGGGAGCATCTGGATTGTGGTTGACTTGATCTCATAGTGGCTAGCAAGGGTATCAGGTATGTGGATGCAAGTCGATGGGTTGTAGGTGGAAGGAATAAAGTATTCCTTCATCTGCCTAGGTGGTTCTTCACGATTTCCAGCCATTTGATTATCTGGTCTTAAATGAATTAGTCTTTCAATTTTAGGATTTGGTTTAACTAGGTCAGGTAAAAGCAATCTTCTACCGTGCATATACTAGTGCAACCCAATATATGGTTCAAGATATATATATTTTTTATTTTATTATTTTATTATTATTATTATTATTTTAAGAAAAGAGGAGAGAAAGAAAGAAGGGGGTTCTAAAGAAAGATCCTAAGAAGCCTTAAATCTAGAGATGATAGAGGGAAGAGTTAATATATGATTTATGTTTGATGTTATTTGGCAAACAAGTTAGGCAATCAATCCTGACTAAGGGTTATCCTTAGATCTAGACAGCTCCTAACTGCCAAGATCACCTTCGAGCCCTCCAAAGTAGAGGATTAGCCAATCAACTGGCTAAGTAAGTATAAGGTCGGTGGGAGTCCCCCCATTGCTTGTCTTAGACACTAATTATGCTTGGCCAGGTAAGCGAAGAGAATCAATTAAGTAACCACCTTCCTTCAGACCCAGTCGTCCCTGAACCACTTTCCTAAACATTAGTTAAATTGATTAATCCTAACCCTTGGTTCAACTCTTAGGATTTCTTGTCCTATTGAGCTCGAATATCCTTAAAGGTCGAATGTCTAATTGATTTTAAGAGTTAAGGTTTGGGTTAATGCAATGGATGAGCTGGTTGGTTGTTTGTGGGCCAAGGAAAGGGTGATCAAATCCCCACCTTATCTTGTTTAATGGGTTGTGCCCTTAAATTTGGTTTAATATGAAATATGCATATTCAGATTTTCAATCAAAGGAGTTCTATGCAATTTAAACTAGATGCATGTAATTAATTGAATTTTTGAAAAAGGCTTACCTTGCCTCCAGCAATCACCTAAAAATAAAACTAATATGATGGATGCTCTAAATAATTAGGGTTTCTAATCTTGTGATGAGATTTAATTAAAGTAGGATCTTAAAACTTTTTGAAGATCTGCAGTCGTCCTTTTGCAGCAGCGCAGCCTTCTTGCTTTTGATCGCCTTTCCTTGATCTGAATCGCACCAACCTAAGTCCAAAACTCTTTTGGACGTGGAGAGCAAGGGGAGAAGAGACTATGGCATGGAGAAGGAGGGGAGAGGCAGCCTTGGGGCGTGTCTAATTGCATTCTTATTAGGGTTGGGCGTAGGGTCTTATTTATAGACCTCTTGTGATCCAACTCCTCTTCCTCTCAACCAATCACAACCCTTTGTGAAATCAGATCTAAATCTGATTGGTTGGAATAGAGACCCCTGGATTCCTCCTTAGAGGGTGCCTAAGACCAGTCAAACTGGATTCTTAGTAGAACTCTGATTGGAATCCAAAAGGGAGGTGGAGTCCTTGTCCAACAAGGACTCCTAGGCGCCTCCTACTTGGGCTCACGCCACCCTTGGCGTGCGCCCTTCTCCTTGCCAGGTTCTGGCAGGGGGACAGGCCCCCACCAGCTCTCCAATAGGTGCATGACATGTGGTCAAAAGTCAAAGGGTCAATGGTCAACGTTTGACCAGTCAAAGGTAGACTTTTGACCAAAGTCAAAGAACAAGAAATGGCAGGTGACCAAAAATGGCAGGTAATGTCTTACAAAATAAGACAACCTATTCTGACTTGGACAACCTCCAGTCAGACCATATGAAGGCCTCTGATTGAGTATAAACTTCTTTGGCTCAGACAGGATAACTTATTTATGATAGCAAAAGAAGAACGTTAGGTTTAATCGAGTGCTAGCACGATTTCCTTGAACCTAATTGAATCTCATTCAGATCAATTGAACTAGATCAGTTCAATTGATGATCACCAGATTCAAACCCTTGTTTGTGTGACCCAGTTAGATTCAGTTCTGTATGGTAATGGGATATGTCATGATCTCTATCATAGACATCATCGAAACTCCTTTCGATGGATCAGAACTCTTCTGATTCGAACAGCTAGAATGATCGATCATCTAAATCATTCTAATTGCTCCCAAAATCCACCAGTGACACCTAGCAGTATATGGTGGCAACCCATCAGAGCTGAATGCGAACCTCTTGGTGCAGCTACCTGTGTGATTAAGTTCTTCTATCTTGAGCCCCGATCAGATTAGGGTTAAGGTGAACTCGTCAAACCCTAGTCTCTGTCATATGATGTAATCATTCGATTCGAGTCCAATGTGAAAATCTAAATAGAAACTCTTTCTATTATTTCACTCTACCATGGCCATGGATTTCTAGACTTGATTCTCATGATCATCATAGGGCTACTCCTCTACCACCGAGGTAGATAGATTCCATCTTGATGCAATCCAGTTCCTACAATGAACATGTCACAGCCAACATACACCTCAGGATTCCATATGGCTAGGAGACCGAGTAATGGTGTAGTCAAACTATAACACCCTCAAGGTGAACTGCCGATGCATCTCAGGTCAAAGAATCAGACACACTACTGCAGCATCGAGTCAGTCATTGACGAGAAGGTAGACTTTCTAATGACTACTCGAGGTGGTCACGCTCAGTGCCCTCGTTCTCTAACGAGTATCTGTACTTTCACTCCGATGTCTCCACATCGTAGACTCAAGACTCATCTACTAAAGAGAAGCGATCGTACACCAACCTTCCGGATCAATCACCATCCTCGTGATGATCCTATGGTCGGGAGCTGTTTATGAGTTAATAATGATTATTCATGTCTTAAATTTTCAACTCTTGAAAATATGAATTATCATTACCATTAACTCAAAGGATGTATCACAGACACTATGTACACATGTGTGATAGAAAATAACCCATTTTATTAATTATAGTCAAAATTACAATTTTGCCCCTAGAAGTGTATTACAAGTGTCAGCCAATTCTGACTTCTAGGGCACATATATCTAACATACGAGACTAGATGTTGCGTACTTACTAGAAGTAGTGAGTAGATACCAGTCTGATTCTGGAGAAAATCATTGGAAGGTGGTTAAAATCATCCTTAAGTATTTGAAAAATACTAAGGACCAATGGTTAGTTTATGGTGAGTTAGATCTGAAACTTATGGAGTTTACAGACTCTAGCTTTCAATCTGACCATAATGATAATAAAAGTATGTCAGGATATATCTTTACTCTAAATGATGTAGCCATTTACTAAAAAAATTCTAAGTAGCATACAGTGGCTGATTCTATTTGCGAAGTAGAGTACATGGCAGCATCAGATATAGTAAAAAAAGCTATGTGGTTGAGGAAGTTCATCACCGAGCTCGGAGTAGCATCCTTCATTGATGGTCCAGTCCTGCTCTACTATGACAGCACTGGTGCCATAGCTCAAGCAAAGGAATTGAAGGCACACCAGTGGATAAAGCATATTCTACGCCGCTTCCATTTGAATCGTGAGATCATGGATCGTGGATCGTGGTGACGTCGACCTTCAGAAGATTGACGGAAAGAAGAACCTAGCTGACCCATTCACTAAAGTCCTGGCAATAAAGAAGTTCAACAATCATAAGTCGAAGATGGATATTAGAAACTATGCTGAGTGGCTTTAGGATAAGTGGGAGTTGTTGAAAATTATTCCATAGTCAATCATCAGTCTGTTGACGATTGAGATTTTATAATTAATTTATAAATTAATAAAAAAAAATTTGGCATCTTTTTCATCATAAGTTTACATCTTCTAATGAACTCCATTATTATGATGAAGTTCTTAGAACTATTTAGTTTCGATAAAGAGAGGATTTATTGATTAGTTCTTAAATTTATTCATGATCAAATGATAGGCTATTAATTTGGACGACAGCGTCTATCGAGCATAGGTCGCTATATGCTATATAGATTACTTATCCTCTTAACCAAGGAGTGTGAAGATACTAGTATGACATACAGGTGAGATGTATGGGTACATCATCATTGAACGTGACCAACTCTAAAGCATTCTGTTGTCGAGAATGTCTTTGATGGAATATAGGTATAAGTATCCCTTAGACCTGAGATCACCTCAATGACTTGCAAGCAACTCATTATGCTCTGGTACTGGACTAACTAAATTTCTAATTCAGCAATGAAAGGCTTCTGGGCATAGTTAAGTACTTGCAAAGTCGGAGTGTGATCAAGATGGAATTGACCACTCCAAAAGTTGGAGAAGAATGTATCACTGTATTTCAATATAGTAAAACCTTGGCCAGGATAATCCATCAAATAGATTTGATATTTTGAAATACAATGTGGATAACCTAATTAGAGTTAACAGTTAAACTCTGAAGTATCCTACGAGCATTATGGTCAAGAAGATGAATTATATAAAACTATATCCGCATGGATTCTAAGGATGGTGTTCTACACCTTCGATCTATCCGATCGTCGGGTATCATTGCTAGATGATTACTTTAATTGGCATAGAAATTTATTTTTATGCTACTGGCTTAGGTTCAGATCTATAAGGTCACATACATTAGAGTTCACCTTCCGATAGGATGGTTGATTAGCGATTTAGAATCATTCTAGGGTTAAACGATCAATACGATTGATGTTTGATCTAGTGCAAGTATTGCAGGAGGATCGATTAGTAATTTGATTGCTAATTAGCTTAATTTAATTAAGCCAGTAGACCGAGATTAAGTCTAATTAAATATTATTTAATTAGATTTGATTTGGATTTGATTGGATCAAATCCAATTGGTTTATTGGATAAGCCAAGTGCAAGGAAGAACTAGTCCTAGTCTAACTAGGACTTGGATCAACCCAATTTTTTAATTTGATTAAAAAATAAATTAAAATTAAATCTAATTAAATCTAATTTAAATAAGTTCTTAAATAGGTTAGGATCTTATTTAATTAAGTTAGATTACTCTTATTTTTATTTGGTTAAAAGATCTTGTTTGACCAGATCAAAATAGGAGTCCTAGTGTGACTAAGACTCCCTATTCCTTGCATCACCTAATTCTCATGCCCCACCCCATTCTCTTTATATTTTTATGTGAAATTATCCATGCCCAAAGGCTTCTCACACCCCCTTTCTGTCTTCTATTTCTCATATGGAATTTTGTTGCTTGACTAAGTTAAAAGGGGAAGTTGATTTCGCTTAGGATTCTATGAGATAGAATTCCTAGTCAACTAAAAGTCCTCCTTTCCTTCATGCCACCTCCTCCCTTATTTCTCTCTCTCTCTCATTTTTTTTTTGGTTTATTTGCATCCTCCTTTGCTGGTCCAATGGCAGAAAAGGGGGGGGGGGTGGGGGGGGGGGCAAGACAATTTTTGTGGGTTGGCGGCTCCTAACAACTTTCCCTGTATTTGGTCCTTGCCTAGTCTTAGGGTTTTTCGACGCTAAGTGTAGACTCTGCAATCTTTTTATTTTAAAAAAAAAATTATTAAAATTTTTTATAGATTAATAAGACATTTGAGAGTTCTCTTTTGTGTAGAAAAATTAGAAAAAAAATTTCATTTGGATCATAGAGATATTGAAACACAAATCAGGGTGTCTAAAAAAGAAAAAAGAAGAAGAAAAGGGGTGCTTCTTCTAAGGGTTTTTGTTCCAGATCTCTTCCTCCCTTTTTTGTAAGGCGTTTTGAGAG
>QRFJ01007264.1:0-117351 GCA_006176705.1 Cocos nucifera | reverse complement strand
TGATTGGATCAGATGATATCATCTCACAATCAAATTTAATCTGATGTACAAAGAATCGATTGATCGGGATGATGTGGCACTACATGGCACAGCAGGGCTATATAAATTGTCTGTGCTTAAGATTGAGAAGCTTCTACCCTTTGCCCAAGCACATAGCCCCTCTCTCCCTTCTCTATGCCTCTTCAGATTCCTCTCTCCTCTCCATGCCAAAGTTTTGGGCTTTAGTGGTGCGATCCAAGTAAGAGAAGGCGACAAAAAGCAAGAAAGCAGCACTGCTGCAAGAGATAACACCATTCTTCAAAAGCATTTGAGATCTCAATTACATTAATCTGATCTTTGATAAGATGAAAGGAGAATTCCAGATTTTCTAGGATATGGTAGAGGTCAGGCGCTTGCGTGGCTAGATTTAGAACCTCAGGCAACGGTAGATCATCGATAGCGTAAATAGTGGTTTACACTAAAGGTATACATTTGACATTAATTTAATTTATTATTTTATTTTATTTTTAATATAATAATAATTAGATCTAAAAACTCTTAAGATCTGATTAGGATCAAAGAAAAAAAATTTTAAAATATTCTCTTGATCTGATCAGATCTGAACGAACCTGGTCCGAAAAATAGGATTTTCCTTCAATTGGTATCAGAGCCAAGGTTCTAAAAGTTTTAGATCTATTTTATATCAAATTTTTATTTATTTTAATTAATATTAAATAAGTGATTTTAGATGTCACATTGAGATGTGATTAGATCTGAAATCAGAAAAAATTAAAAATTAAATGATTCGTGATCTAAGATGTAGGAAAATATGCATGACTAGACTAGGAATAGAATAGTTCTATATGAATAGTCTTGCATGTTTCATCAATTTAATTTGATTAAATATATATTTTAGATCTATTTATTTACTATTTTTTGATATTATAAATATTTATAATAAGATCTAAAAAATAGCAAATAATTAAATTATTTAATTTTTATTCATATGAGATATGATAGATGCATGTTCTAGACTAGTTGTAGAATAGTTCTACAAATTATCTAGAATAAGTTTTATTTTGATATGATCAAATTTAAAATTTTATTTTTTAGATATTATATGATGATATTTAGATCTAAAAATATGCATGTTTAATTTAATGATGATACATGAGATGTATGCAAAACATATTTTAAAGTTAGATCAATTTTATATATGTGATATATGATGTAGATCTAACTAGTTTTGTAGATTTATATTTTCTGATTAAGCACGTTCCCCTTGGCCGTCCGGTCATAAGAAATAAAGAAGGGTTTAAAGGCCCTCTTCTCCTCATTCGATGGGGTGTTTCTTATGATGTGTAGGGGTGCTGTGCATTTCTTTCTTAATCAAAAATCAAAAACTTAGTTTTCTACAAAACCCTAGATCCTGAAATCCTAGGATTTATTGTGCATGTTTTTGTTTATGAACCTAAACTTAATTAAGAATTAAGATTATGAAATATCAATTAGGATCTAAAATTATGAATTTTCAGATCTAAGACATATTCATAAAATTGGGTTTGGGCTTGGGTAGCTCAATTAGGTCTAGCGGTTGATCAAACCTAAATCAAGAGTTGGTTAGATGGGATCAAGAGTGCTTAAATTGACCAGCCTAATAGGATTAAGTCTGGACTCAAGAGTCGCATAAGTGATCGACCAAGTTCAAGACCTAATTAGGCTCAGTGGTTAGAGTCTGGATTGTAGGCTAACCTGATTGGTTCTGGCTCAACAATTTGATGTCTAAGATAAGTTTGGCAGATATGATCGACTGGTTTTTAATTGGGAGCTACTCGACTCGAATGCATTCTTGTCGAGTTAATGGTATATCCCTTCCACCAATCTCACTTACCTGCCATATTTGATCGACTCAAGTTCCTGATTCTGAGGTGGCTAACAATTCGAAAGCTAACCCATGTGCCACTAGGTTAGTCATAATGGTTATGACTATGTCAAGTCAAGTTTAAAGAGACCTAAATCAAATCTTCCTAAGAAAATATTAAGTCTAAGGTCTTCCACCATTGTAGATGTCCAGGCCCTTTCCGAGGTTGATTGCTCTCGGCTAGTCATAGTGGTTCAGTTGCACCGAAAAGATGCAACCATGTCTATTAGGCATTGGATGCTACAGGCTGGAGGATGGTTTGGACTCAATATTTTGGATACGGTGAGAGATCCAATTAGGAATTCAATCTATGCAAATGGTGGGTCTGACTTAACTAAAGAGTGAATCAATATTTTGGGAACGATGAGATTCATGAATTAGAGACCAAGCATGGGAGCACCATGATTAGAGGATCATTGGACAAGAGTTGTTCACTCATTGGCTAACCCATCATCAACAATTGTTAGGTTAGGTGATGAGTCAGTTGGTGGGACTGCACCACCCACTAGAAATTATTAATCGTGAAGATTTTCGCATCTCTATAGAGGGACTGTAGGGATTCGAGAAAACAGTGGAAGCTAATTTATTTAAAAATCAAAATTTTAAATAAATTGATCAAGTCTTAATTATAAAATTTAATAAGAAACTTTGACTCTCTATAGAAAAATATCTGCATCCAACCCACTAGCCCATATCCTGAACACCATAGACTGATCAGATCTAATTACAAGGATTGGCTCCGAAACTTCAAAATCATTTTGGATTTTGAGAAGTTAACTCATGTATTGGACTAGGATCCTCCAACCTTGCCAGTCTATCCGTTCGCTGAATAGAGAGCATCTCTTGATAAATAGATGGATGAAGATAACAAGGTCAGATACTACATATTGAACTCAATATCTAATGAGCTTCAGTGCCAATATGAAGATGTCAAGACTGTCCGCCAAATGTTGGCTCACCTGCAAGAGTTGTTTGGTGAACAGAGTCGTGCAGTCAAGTATTAGATCACTAAATAACTGTTTAAGGCTAAAATGCATGATGGACAGTCAGTCCAAGATCATTATCTGATGATGATCAAGAACTTAGAAGAGCTTGAGAAGCTTGGAGCGAAATTAGATCAGGATCTACAGAATGATATAATTCTGCAATCCTTGAATGATGCGTATGGACAGTTCATCATGAACTACCATATGCAAAAACTTTAGAGTACTCTAGCCAAACTTGTGAACATGCTGGTAACTACTGAGCTTTCTATGAAAGATTCTAAAGGCTCAGTACTTGCTATGGAATGGATTTCTTCAAAGAGAAAGTCTTTTAGAAAGAAGAAGAAGTCTGTGAAAAGACAAAAGATGGAAGATGGAAAGAAGAAGAAAGCAGAGCTAAAGAAGAAGGCCACTGACAAAGAAAAGTATTTCCATTATAACACAGACGGCCACTGAAAGCAAAACTGCCCTATATACCTGGCCACCCTGAAGAATAAGAAGGAGACAGATCCTTCTGGAGGTATGCTCATTATTGAATCTAACCTTATGATTTTTTCTGCATCCAGTTGGATGCTTGAGTTTGATTTTAGTGCTCATTTGTGCACTTCCATGTAGGATCTTGAGGATAGCAGGAGGCTGAGGGATGGTGAGATGATCCGATGTATTAAAAATGAAGCAAGAGTTGCTGCTGTGGCCTTAGGAACCTACCCTCTTCGACTATCCTCTGGCTTAGATTTAGTACTTAGGGATTGTTATTATGTGCCTACTGCAAGTAGGAATTTAATTTCTATTTCATGTTTAGCATAAGAAGGCTATGAAATTAGTTTTCTTAAGGATCATTACAATATTCTTTAAGAAAGAAATAAATTGTAATTGGTTTCCTCATTAACGATCTCTATCAGTTACATATTGATGTATCTATCTTTAATATTGAGCAAAATGTGAATGCCATAAGATCAAAACGATCTAGGAATAGTCCAAACGATAGGTATCTATGGCACCTAAGGCTAGGTCATATAGCAGAAGATAGGGTTAACAAATTGGAGAAAACTAGGCTACGAGTCCATTGACTTTCAAGTCATATCCAATTTATGAATCATGTCTTCATAGCAAAATGACTAAGCTCCCTTTTGTAGGACATGGGGAAAGGGCCACGAATCAACTTGCCCTAGTACATACTGATGTGTGCGGCCCATTTGATGTGCCGGCTAGAGGCAATTTTATCTAATTCATAATCTTTATCGATGATTTATCTTGATATGGGTACGTGTATCTTATGAGACACAAGTCTGAAGCTTTTGAAAAGTTCAAGAAATTTAGATATAAAATAGAAAAGCAAACTAAAAAATCCATTAAGATTCTTCGATCAGATCGAGGAGGAAAATATCTTAGTCGAAAATTTCTTGACTATCTCAAGCAAAATGGCATAATCTCTCAATGGACTCCACCTAGAATATCTCAACTCAATGGGATTTTAGAATGAAGAAACTAGACCCTATTAGATATGATCCGATCCATGATGAGCTTCACAGACCTTCCTAATTTTTTTTGGGGACATAGTCTGTTAACTGCTACATATATACTGCATAGGGTTCACTCTAAAATCGTTCCTATTACATCATATGAGATATGGTATGGTAGAAACCAAATCTGAGTCATCTCAGAATTTGGGGTTGTCTGGCTCAGGTCAAAAGACAACAAGTGGACAAGTTAGAGTATAGGTCCTTTAGAGCTCAATTTATAGGATATCCTAAAGAGTCATTAGGATATTATTTCTATATTTCAGAAGACCATAATGTGATTATGAGTCGACATGCCATCTTTCTTGAAAAATAATTTATTCAAGATAGCGGCATTGGAAAGCAGATCAAGCTCGAGGAGAAAGTCTCATAAGAGCAACGAGCTAGGACACCATGGAACCAAATCAGGTTGTGCCAATACAATCACTACCTCCTCCACCTCGTAGATCAAAAAAAAAATTTCATCCTCCTAAGAGGTACTTAGGTACTATTTTAGAGAAAGTAGAAAAAATGTTCCTCGTAGGTAATGGGGTTCATGGTGATGATCCCAAAATCTATAACGAAGCGATATCAGATATCGACTCTGAGAAATGGTTAGAGGCAATGAAGTCAAGAATTGACTTGATGCACTCAAACCAAGTTTGGACCTTGGTAAATCAACTAGAAGGTATAGTACCTATTTGGTGTAAATGGATCTACAAGAGAAAGATTGGTGTATATGAGAATGTGGAGACATTCAAAGCAAGATTAGTGGCAAAAGGGTATAGTCAGTATGAAGGCATTGACTATCAGGATACCTTTTTACCAGTAGCTATGCTAAAGTCCATCCATATATTGCTTGCTATTGCAGCATATTTCAATTATGAAATATGACAAATAGATATAAAAATGATATTCTTAAATGGATATCTTGAGGAAGATATCTATATAGAACAGTCGCTAGGTTTCACATTCAGTGATGCTGATCACAAAGTATGCAAGCTGCAAAGGTCCATATATGGACTTAAGCAAGCATCTTGGAGCTGAAATACTTAGTTTAATGATGTGTTCAAATTATTTGATTTCATCAAAAATGAGGAGGAACTATGTGTTTTCAAAAAGATCAGTGGGAGTGCTATTCTCTTCCTCGTACTGTACGTGGATGATATCCTCCTTATTGGAAATGATATTCCCATGTTGACCATAGTTAAAAAATGGTTATCAAAAGAATTCTTCATGAAAGATCTAGGAGAAGCATCCTTCATTCTAAAAATTAAGGTCTATAGAGATAGACCGAGTAGGATGCTAGGTCTTTCACAGAAGATGTACATAGAGGAAGTACTAAAGAGGTTTAGCATGAAAAACTCCAACAGGGGTATGGTATCCTTCAGACATGGCATTCATCTTTCCAAGAAGATGTGCCCTAGCACACTTGAGGAGATGGAGCGCATGAGCAAGATCCCTTATGCTTCAGCAATAGGGAGCCTCATGTATGCCATATTATATACACGACCTGATATAGCCCATGCGGTGAGTGTCACGAGCAGATATCAGTCAAATCCAAACGAAGAACACTGAACTTCTGTGAAATGTATCTTTAAGTGCTTGAGAAGAACTAAGGATATGTTGTTGATTTTTGATAATGGAGAACTCCAAGTCTAGGGGTATACAGACTTGGATTTTATGTCCGATATAGATGATCGAAAGTCGACATCTAGGAGTCTATTTGTGTGTAATGGTGGTGCTGTTAGTTGGAAGAAATAGACAGTGATAGCAGATTCCACCATGAAAGCAGAGTACATCACTACGTCAGAAGCTGCGAAGGAGGCATTCTGGTATAAAAAATTTACCACAGAAATCGAAGTGATGCCATTAGATTCAATTAGGTTCAAGGAAATCGTGCTAGCACATGATTGAGCCTGATATTCTTCTTCAACAATCATTAAAAGTTGTCTCGACTAAGCCAAATATGTTTGGGCTCACTCAAGATCCTTTACTTGGTCTGACTGGAGCTTGTCTAGATTAGAAAAGGGTTGTCTTAATTTATAAGATAAATTTGAGACAACACCTATCATTTTCCATCACCTGCTAAATCTTATTCTTTGACTTTGGTCAAACATTGACCTTTGACACTTAGACATCTGTCCATGTATCATGCACCCATAAGAGAGTAGATGGAGCTTTGTCCCCCTACTAAAAGAAGGAAAGGTAGGGGGTGCATGCATAGGGAGGCGTGCGCCCAAAGAGGATAAAGATTGGAGTCCCATACGGATGGGACTCTAGTTGCTTCATGCTCTCTACTTGGGTGGTGCCAAAGACTCTTCTTTGACTAGTTCTAGCACTCCTTAAGGAGGTTTATGAGGGACTCTAATCTGATTTGATCAGATGATGTCATCTCATCAATCAGATTTAGATTTGATTGCATAAAGAACCGTGATTGACCGGGATGATGTGGCACTGCATGGCGTAATAGGATCTATATAAACCCTATCTACGCCTAAGATTGAGAGCTTCTGCCCTTTGCCCATGCCACATAGCCCCTCTCTCTCCTTCTCCATGCCTTCTTTAGATTTTCTCTCTCCTCTCCGCACCTAAAAGTTTTGGGCTTCAGTTTTATGCGATCCAAGCAAGAGAAAGGCGACAAGAAAGCAAGAAGGCAGCACTGCTACAAGAGATAACACCCGATCTTCAAAAACTATTTTGAAGATTTTCAAGATAAGATTCAGATTTGATCTTTGGAATACAGATTGAGAAGGAGAAGATCTTCAGATTCTACTTGAGTGGATACCAATAGAGGTCAGGCGCTTGCGTGGCTACATCCAGAACCTCAAGCAAACATCGAGATCATCATAGGATAACAGGATTACCCATAACAAGGTATAATTAAATTAGATTTAATTTAATTTATTTTTATTTTATTTTATCATATTAATAAAATCAGATCTAAAGAATCTCAGATCTTATTTGGATCTAAGAAAAAATTTTTAAAATATCTCTCTTGATCTAATCATATTTGAATGAACTTGATCCAAAAAATAAGATTTTTCCTTCAGCCTATCAAGTTAAACTTGTAAAAGTTTGACTGGTAGAAAAGAACTAATGTTATCTAACAAACCTACAGAACTGGATTTGATCAAATCAAATCCAAAGCCTATTAAAGTGTCACCTTTAAGGGGATTTGGTAGAGTACCATGTTAGTCGAATAGATACTTCAGTGTCTAGGTCCGGGATGGCAATCATGTTGGGCTCAATAAAAACAACAAGAATCCGATCACCTATAAGGATATAGTGCAGTGGGCTGATTCTGAGAAGTGGCTTGGAGCCATATGATCCAAATTGATGTCTATGAAAATCAATAGTGTATGGATACTAGTTGATCACTTGAAGGAATAAAATCCATTGGGTGTGAATGTATTTTTAATAGGATCAGAGTAGCGCAGATGGGATGGTAAGGACCTATAAACCCCATCTGAGTATCATCTTAGAGTTCAAACATACGTTTTGAATGTATATCTTAGTTATGAACAAAGATAAATCCTGCACTTATTATTAGGCAAAATATTTTGTAGTGTTATTTCTTGTGATGTTTATGGATGAAATTCTCTTAATTCGGAATAGCATTCCAACATTGCAAGGAATAAAGATTTAGCTATCATCTTATTTATCCATGTACGAGATTAGACATGGTATACTCACTAGAGATAGTGAGCAGATACCAGTCTGATCCAAGTAAGAGCCATTGCAGGATTGTATAGATAATCTCTAAGTATTTGGAAAATACTAAGGTCTAGTGACTCAAATATTGAAGTACTGACTTAAAATATATGAATATTTTGATTTTAGTCAGAATAAGATGACAACAAGAGAATGTCAACTCTTACCCTAATTGTAGGAGCAATCTGTTGGAAAGGTTTCAAGTAAGATACTTTAGCCTATTTAGTTAGTGATGTAGAGTACATCGTGGCATATGATGCTGCCATGCAAGCTATATAGTTACTGAGGTTCATTAGCAGGTTGGGAGTGGCATCCTCCACTCATGGTCCAGTCCTATAGTAGCACTGGAGCTAAAGCTCAAACTAAAGAATCGAAGGACCCGCATATTCTGCATCATTTTCATCTTAGATATTTAATCTAGGTGACGTCGATCTTTAGAAGATCGATGTAAAAGGAGAACTTGACCGACCCATTTGCTAAGGCCTTGAAACTAAGGAGTTCTACGAACTCAAGTGAAAGATAGGATATTTGATATCGTTCTGATTGGCTTTAGTTTGAGTGGGAGTTATTGAAAAATATGTCCTAAAACCAATCATCTAAGTAGTAGATGATTGAAATTAGTATATGAATTATCTAATAATAATAATTTGGCTATTTCATCATAAAAGTTCTATCTTTCTTAAACGAACTCCTAAATTATGATGAAGTTCTTAGAACCACAATCAATCAATAAAGAAGGATTTATTGAATGGTTCTTAAATTATTCACGATCAAATGATAAATTATTAACAAGGATGATAACTTATCGAGTGTAGGTCATTGTATGCCATATGCATTGGTCGTCCTCGTAACCAAGTGGTATGGAGATACTGGTATGGCATCCAGATAAGATGTAAAAGTATATCTACATTGAACGTGATCAATGTAGCACTCTACTATCAAGAGTAGCTAGCTAAGGCTAATGGATATAAGTATCCCTTCAATCTGAGATCGCCACGGTGACTTGCGAGCAACTCACTGAACTTTGGTGCTGGATTGCTGATGCATGCTAATTTATAGCTATGGCAAGTGCACTAGTCGATCAAGTAATAAAGTGAATGAGTAGAGTATCGTCCCTAGAGAATTGGAAAACAAGTACTGAAAAGCTCTTTCCTATGCTTTATTTAGAAGATCGATTTATGAGAATAAGAAATTAAAAAAAATAAAAAAAAAATAAAAAAAAATAATTAAAAGTTTTTAATTAAATAGAGAGAGCGTAAATTATTAGGGTTTTAAACTCAAGAGCAATTGATTACTAAGGCAATCGGTTCACCAACTCAGTCAATACAATATTTAGGTTTTTAGATTAATTTTATTTCATGTGATGGTGGAGTCTCCTAATTTATTCACTACCCTTTGGTCCAGGCATAGCAAAACTATTAATATTTATTAATTATCCTTTGGTCCAGGTGTAATTTAAATAAATATTAATGCATTAGGTTTTGTGAAACCCTCTAATTAAAATATGCTGCGTCCAAAGCGTACTAAAATTTCCGCATGCATATGAATTCTAATTTGATTCATAATACAAGGTATATAATCAAGAAGCATTAACATAGATGTACTTGGTCCATAACATTAATATTATTCAGATCAATTAAAAGATGGCCAGTAATCTAAAAGCATTAAGATCAGATTTATATACTCCTCATGAATAAAATTTAAAAATAAATCATACTGAATATTGTATCAAAAGAGTGGCTACACCTTAGCCTTAGTAAAATAAAATTTAGTTCATAATAACAAATTCAAAAACAGCAAATAAAATAAAAAGCATAGAGAAATTAGACTGTTTGATTGCTAAAATTGATTGTCTGCTGCTCTTGATGTGGAGAACTTGGTGAAGATGAAGAGGCTCCTTGATCGATGTCTTGATCATCGAATAAATCAAAAACCCTTTTTGATTCTCTCACAAACCACTCTTCTTTTTCTATCTCTCTTCTCTCTTTTTCTCTCTCTCTCTCTTTCTCCCTCTCTCTTTCTATTTCTCTCTCTCTATTTCTCTCTATCCGTCTCTCTCTCTTTTTTTTTGATTTCTTCTCTTTTTTTTTTCACGACAACACTGGGTTTTTTATAGAATAAGAGTTTTATTTCTCCCAAAATCCATGAAAAATTAGGTTTTAGACTCCCAAAATAACTCAAATTAGGATCTGGATAATTCTGCCCATTAGATCTTGATTAAACGGTTAAAAATCACTCAAAAATCCCTTAAAATAATCCAGATCAAGTCGGATTTAATATCAACCGTTGGATCAACCGTTGGATCGAATATAGGCCGTCCGATCGCATTGAAAGAAGCCTTCTGATCTTTGGTTTACTGTCGGGATGAATCTCAATCGTTGGATCTCGATCGGGAGCTATGGATGTCATCCATCAGCGCCTTCATTTCAGCTGTCTGATCAAGCTTCAGTGAAAATCATCCATTTTATCAGCCAGAATTCTCAAATTGCCCTCCGTGGATCGTGCGCGAGCCCGGTGTTGTGTAAACCACCACATTCTTCAACCAATCAGAGCGTGCCTTTTGCTATGAAATTCCTGAAATATCCTTCTGTTGGTCCACCGTGCACTGCGAAAAATGCTGACATCATCCTGACGTCAGCATTGCATCGATTTTTTTTTTTTAAAAAATTCAATTCTAGGCTCGTTTGAAGTCCGTTTTGCCTGAAATTTTTTTTATCTAAACCAAAAAAATAAGATCTTCACATTGGTGGCCTTCTTTCCTACATAAGATTAATAAAAATATCAATTTTAATAAAATAGATTAATTTATTTTATAATTTAATACTTTTATTAATATATTTTTACCACTTATCACACCCCCCCAACTTAGTCATTGCTAGTCCCTTAGCAATATTTTATTTAATACCATGTTTCAATAAGATTATCCATCACAAAGATAAAATCTAGGATTAAAGGTCAAAAAGTTTAGAAAATACTGCTAACTAAGCATTGAGCTTCAGAAGTAAATTTTTCAGTCAATACAATTAAAAACTTTCTTAGAGTACATCAAAGATCTATAGCACTTGTGTTCGTGATGACTAACTTTAGCATTTTAGTATTAAATTAAAAGAACAAAAGTATCCTCTCTTATCACCTATTTTGGTCAATTTTCTATACATTCTCAATTTTATACTCATGAATTAAGGTAGCTTTCACATTGCCTTTTCTTTTCTTTTCTTTTCTTTTTTTTTTTACTGTGCTAAGCATCCTGGCCTTCCCTTCACCGTTTTACGTAAATTTCCACACTTGACCTAGGTGTAGAGACCTAGTTACTAGGCTTTGGGCAATCCACATATATTCTATCTTTTGCACTTTATTTATAGGCAGGTAGCTCTTTCCTTAAATTCAAGTTTCTTTTATTAGAATGTATATTAATTATCAATTTTTAGTGATAATTAAATTCTCAGTTGGCCTTATAATCAATACCTACTTTGCCTTGTTAGTGTGCATGTGCAATAAAAAGTGCTAATAATCTTTTAATGACCTAAGTAGGCTGCTAAAAGTTGACCAACTAATCTACTTCTTTAACTCATTACATTCATTAGCAAATAATTCTATCTTTTATCACTTATCCAGTTTATCTTGCTCAAGATTTTCTTCTTGACACATGGGTTTTTTTTTTTTTTAATTATTAATTATTTTCCTACATTGTCTTAAAGGAGAAAGAAAAATAAAGGATGTAATAAAGGATAGGAAGGAATACACCTGATTTTATTCAGTCTGGTTCTTTGGAGCTTTGAAATTTTGCTTGAGTTCTCATTGATTTTTCTCTGCAAAATTGAAAATACACACCAGAGCAGTAAAAGAGCAACAACAAATTACTGAAAAATAAAAAAAAAAAATGATCAAAACTAAAAAGAAAAGAAACAACCTATCTAGTAGTTCTGATTTATAGTCTTCAGCTTGACTTTCTTTGAATTCTAAAGTGGATCAATCTGGTGCCACTTCAATTGGAATACTTTCATGTTTGATCGAGTCTTCTTTCAATTTGACATTGCTCGCTTTTATAGTCTCAAACCTATTTTCTACAGAATTCTCATATACTGAATTATCAATAATATCAATTAGAAAACAAGTTTGATTGTCATCAGGATGTTTAGTATCTTTGAAAACATTAAAAGTAACTTGTTCGTCTTGGACTCTAAGAATTAATTTTTCTTGTTGAACATCTATTAAAGCTCCTCCAGTAGCTAAAAAGGGTCTCCCTAAAATAAGGGGTACATCATAATCTTCTTCCATATCAAGAACAATAAAATCAACAGGGAAAATAAACTTGTTTACCTTTACCAAGACATCCTCCACTATACCTCTTGGATATTTGATGGATCTATCGGCTAATTGAAGAGTAATAGTGGTAGGCTTTGGTTCTCCTAGACCCAGCTTCCTGAAAATAGAAAAAGGCATGAGATTTATGCTTGCTCCTAAATCACATAAAACTTTATCAAAACTACAATCACCAATAATGCAGGGGATAGTAAAACTCCCTGGATCTTTTAACTTCTATGGTAATTTATTTTGAAGTATTGCTGAGCATTCTTCATTCAAATTTATTCTCTCATGCTCCTTCAGCTTTTTCTTATTTGTTAGGATTTCTTTGAGAAACTTGGCATACTTGGGCATTTGAGTAATAGCATCTACAAAAGGAATATTAATATGTAAATTCTTTAAAATTTTGAAAAAGTTAGAAAATTCTTTATCTGGATGCTCTATTTATCTTTCTGGGAATGGTAGTGGCGGCACGTAGGACTTCACATTTGGATCAGCAAATCATATACTTGGAGACCATCCATCAGCTGGTTGTTTTGATGACTGACGAAGTTTGAGTTGATGGTTCCTTATTTGTAGTTGGCTCTTCAGTCTCTTTCTTCTGATGTAGCTCCTCTAACTTTGTACCACTTCTTAAGGTGATAGCATTGACTTGCTCCCTTGGATTTGTCTCCGTGTTGCTTGGGCAAGGATCCTTGAGGTCTCTCAGAGATTATCTTAGCCATTTGACCTATTTGCATCTCCAAGTTTCGAATTGCTGCTGTTTGGTCCTGCCTAAGTTTGGCTTCCAAATTTTTTATAGTTGCTTCTTGGTTTTGCATAAATTTGACCATCAGCTCTTCCATGTTGGACTTCTTTTCAGGTACTTGGAATCCCGGGGGTGGCTGTTGTGCTGCATTTTGATTGCTCCATGAGAAATTTGGGTGCTGCCTCCACCCTTGATTGTATGTGTTGGAGTAGGGATTGTTTTATTGCGGCCTGAAAAAATTATCAATATAATTAGCTGTATCAGTTGTTTTAGCAAAAGGATTACCTGTCTGGCAATTGCTCGTATCATGTCCTCCTCCACACAGGTCACAAGTAATGCTCTGAACATGCATAGCTGTTCCCTTTAAGTTGTTGACTTCGGCTCTAAGGGCTGCAATTTCAGCTAGTAAAGTTGGCACGCAATCTACTCCCTGCACAGCTGCTAGTCTTTTTGGCATCATGCACTCTGTCTGCCATTGATAGCTATTTGATGCCATCTCATCGATCAGATCGAAAGCTTCTTCCTCCATTTTTTGATTAATGGTTCCTCCTGCTGCTGCATCAATCATAGAATCGATTAGTAGGAGATAAACCATTATAGAAAGTTTGTACCTGAAGCCATACGGGTAGTTGATGATGTGGACATCTCCTCAGCAGTTTCCTTGAAATGCTCCCAAGCCTCATATAGTGTCTCCATGTCCATCTGCATAAAAGAAGTGATATCGTTGCGCATCTTAGCAGTTTTGGAAGGTGGAAAGTACTTGGCTAAGAATTTTTGGGCTAGAACATCCCAAGTTGTGATAGAACCTGCAGGAAGAGAATGAAGCCAATTTTTAGCTTTATCCCATAAAGAGAAAGGAAATAACCTTAATCTAATAGCATCATCCGACACCCCATTAATTTTAAAAGTATCACAAAGTTCAAAAAAATTAGAAATATGGGCATTCGGATCATCATGCACGTGTCCACTGAATTGGACAGTTGATTGAATCATCTGGATCATCGCCAATTTTATTTCGAAGTTGTTTGCTCGTACAGGCGGTCTCCTTGATGCTCGAAGCTGCATCGGCTATAGATGGTGTGATGTAATCATTTAATGGATGATGTACTGATTGAATAGCTTCATGCTGTCCTTCAGTCGCCATATCCACTCCTAGATTGATGTCGTTAGGATCTTCAGCTGCCATGTTTCTCTCTTGTTGTAGTCTTCTAATGGTTCTTTCAATTTCTGGATCTAAAGGTAGTAAGTTACTATGTCCAGTACGTGTCATGCACTAAATTTTTTTTTTTAAAATAATAAAAATTAAAAATAAATTTCTAAAGTAAAGCTAGGATCAAAATTTCAATATTGTTTTAGACACAATCCCCGGACAATGATGCCAAAAACTTGATGCGTGCTAATTTATAGCTATGGCAAGTGCACCAGTCGATCAAGTAATAAAGTGAATGAGTAGAGTATCATCCCTAGAGGATTGGAAAAATAAGTACTGAAAAGCTCTTTCCTATGCTTTATTTAGAAGATCGATTTATGAGAATAAGAAATTAAAAAAATAAAAAAAAAAATAATTAAAAGTTTTTAATTAAATAGAGAGAGTGTAAATTATTAGGGTTTTAAATTCAAGAGCAATGGATTACTAAGGCAATCGGTTCACCAACTCAGTCAATACAATATTCAGATTTTTAGATTAATTTTATTTCATGTGACGGTGGAGTCTCCTAATTTATTCACTACCCTTTGGTCCAGGCATAGCAAAACTATTAATATTTATTAATTACCCTTTGGTCCAGGTGTAATTTAAATAAATATTAATGCATTAGGTTTTGTGAAACCCTCTAATTAAAATACGCTGCGTCCAAAGCGCACTAAAATTTTCGCATGCATATGAATTCTAATTTGATTCATAATACAAGGTATATAATCAAGAAGCATTAACATAGATGTACTTGGTCCGTAACATCTATGTTCATCAGATCAATTAGAAGATGGCCAGTAATCTAAAAGCATTAAGATCAGATTTATATACTCCTCATGAATAAAATTTAAAAATAAATCATACTGAATATTGCATCAAAAGAGTGGCTACACCTTAGCCTTAGTAAAATAAAATTTAGTTCATGATAACAAATTCAAAAACAGCAAATAAAATAAAAAGCATAGAGAAATTAGACTGTTTGATTGCTGAAATTGATTGTCTGCTGCTCTTGATGTGGAGAACTTGGCGAAGAAGAAGAGGCTCCTTGATCGATGTCTTGATCGTCGAATAAATCAAAAATCCTTTTTGATTCTCTCACAAACCACTCTTCTTTTTCTATCTCTCTTCTCTCTCTTTCTCTCTCTCTTTCTCCCTCTCTTTCTCTATTTCTCTCTCTCTATTTCTCTCTTTCCATCTCTCTCTTTTTTTTTTGATTTCTTCTCTTTTTTTTCACGACAACACTGGGTTTTTTATAGAATAAGAGTTTTATTTCCCCCAAAATCCATCAAAAATTAGGTTTTAGACTTCCAAAATAACTCAAATTAGGATCTGGGTAATTCTGCCCGTTAGATCTTGATTAAATGGTCCAAAAATCACTCAAAAACCCCTTAAAATAACCCAGATCAAGTCGGATTTAATATCAACCGTTGGATCAACCGTTGGATCGAATCTGGGCCATCCGATCGCGTTGAAAGAGCCTTCTGATCTTTAGTTTACCATCAGGATGAATCTCAACCATTGGATCTCGATCGGAAGCTACGGATGCCATCCATCTGTGCCTTCATTTCGACCGTCCGATCAAGCTTCAGTGAAAACCGCCCGTTGGATCAGCCAGAATTCCCAAATTGCCCTCCGTAGACCGTGCGCGAGCCCGGTGTTGCATAAACCACCGCGTTCTTCAACCAATCAAAGCACGCCTTTTGCTATGAAATTCCTGAAATACCCTTCGGTTGGTCCACCCTATGCTGCAAAAAATGCTGACGTCATCCTGACGTCAATGTTGCGTCGTGGTTTTTTTTTTTTTTTTGAAATTCAATTCTGGGCTCGTTTGAAGTCCATTTTGCCTGAAATTTTTTTCATCTAAACCAGAAAAATAAGATCTTCGCATTGGTGGTATTCTTTCCTACATAAGATCAATAAAAGTATTAATTTCTAGAAAAATAGTTTAATTTATTTTATAATTTAATACTTTTATTAGTATATTTTTACCACTTATCAACTGCCTATATTTTTAATATAGATGATGAAAGATTTTTGGATATAGTTAAGTACTAGTAGAGTCAGTGTGTGAGTCAAGATGGGATTGACCACTCCTGATTAACTTCAAAAAGAGAATGTCTCACTTTGTTTCAATATAGCAAAACCTAAACCTAGGTAATCCTCGTGAGGTGTCACGGGATTTGCAAAATTTTGAGACACAATAAAGATGACTTGTATGAGTGTTTGATAGCATACTCGAAGTCATCTTGAGTATTATTGATTATAGGGATGAATTATATGGTAACCATGGGTCAGAATTCTAAGAATGTTGCTTTGCATACATTCGACCTATCCGAACATTGGAAAGCATTGCTAGATGATAACTTTGATTGGTACAAAAATTGGTTCATGTACTATCGACTTAGGTTTAAACCTATGGGGTCACATACATTACAGTTTTTAACCTGATCGGATGGTTAATCGACGATTGAGAATCGTTTCGAGGTCAAATATTTAATGCGATTGATGTTTGACCTAATGCAAATATTGCAGGAGGATCAATTAGCAATTGGATTGCTAATTGGCTAAATTTGATTGAATAATCAAATTGAGATCAAATTTAATTAAATTAAATTTAATTAGAATTAATTTAAATTTAATTAGATTAAGTCTAATTAATTTATTGGATAAGTCAATCGCAAGAAAAGAATAATTTTTTGTTTGATTAGGACTTAGGTGCACCTGATTGACTTTGGATTTAAATTAGATTTAAATCTTGATTTAATTTGATTTAATTAGACTCCTAGTTGGATTAGGATCATCCTTAATTAAGTTTTATTTAATCTAGTTTAAATAAAATTTAAATTAGATTTAAAATAATTTTGACCTAGTCAAATAAGAGGAGTTTCAGTTGGACTGGGACTCTCTCTCTTTCACTTGCGCCTATGAAAGTCCACACCATATTTTAATTCTAAAATTTTTTCTATGATTTTCATGCCTAAGAAATAATTTTCCACACCCCATTATCTTAGGAATTGAATTTAAATTTAATTTGGTCAAAATTAGAAGGAAGTTGGAAATTGTTTCCTACTTGGAAGAGTCTTCTTTGATCCAAACTCCTCCCTCCCTTGTGCGCCAACTCTACCCACGCCCCTCTATCTTATTCAGCCCTTTTTTTCTTGGTTTTATTCATGAGAATCAGTGGTTACACAAAAAAATAAGTGGGAGCGGCGCCCAAGAGTTGGACGCCCCATAGAAGTCCTCCTTTGACTAGGTTTTGACCTAGTCTTGCAATAAAAGGTGGATGCCTTTTATGAGATGGTTTTAGGATGTAAAAAATCTTAGAAAAATCAAAGAAAAATAGAGAAGAAGGAGGAGAAGGCGTGGAGAATTTGTGGTGCCAAGATTCTTGGAGAAGAGCCCTCAATTAAGACATCAAAGGTTGATGTCTTGAAGAGATAAGGTAAGAGAAGATTGTTTTCTCTTATAATTTTCTTTTATGTTTCTCTCTTCCTATTTTATTTATAATTTTTATATGATAAAAATTTGAGAGAGAGAGAGAGAGAGAGGAAGGGCTTGAGGAAAGATACCACTAAGATCCTTAGAGAAAAGGTCTTCATCTGGACATCAATCATTGATGTCATAAAGGCATAAAGGTAAGAGAAGATTATCTTCTCTTTGTTTTCTTTTGAGTATCTTCTTCTTCATTATTTTATGTGATTTTTATATGATAAAGATATGAGAGAGAGGGAGAGAGAGAAAGAGGGTGTGGAATCTGTGCTCCAAGGTGTTGGGGCATGGTGATCCTTTTTGGACATGATTTGATCATGTCCTGATGCGAGAAGAAGAAGAGAAAAAGGTCTTCTCTTAGGGTTTCCTTGAGAGCCCTTCTTCTCAATTTTATTTTTGAGATGTTTATGAAAAAAATCTGAGGGTGTGATATCTAAAAGATTAAAAAAAAAATCAGAGAAGAAGGTCTCCTCTAAACCTAGCGTAATAGATATTTTCAGGACATCAACCATTGACGTCCTGAAGGAGAAGATTTATCTTCTCCTAGAATTTTTTTTATATATCTTTTTATTTATGTTTTATAGGAGATCCAAGGGTTGGATTCCTCCTTTATTCCTCCTCATGTTCTTCATCTCTTGGATTGTCTAAGAGATCTCAAGAACATTTATTTGATTAACCATCAGGAGAGATCCACGAGAAGCTAGCACTTCAAGCGGATCTTCGTTCGACGAATCTTCGATCTGTATTGTAGGTTCGTGTAGATCACTTGTAGAGGTCGGATGCATGTGCGGCTCTAAAAGCAACAATGGATTCAACCACAGAGTTCTCGACCCATGTAAAGGTAAGAGATCTATTCTCTTGGTGACCTAGATGCAATCTAGGATTAGATCTAGAATTATTCTAGATCTAGGTATTGATGTAATCAATATCACTCATGATTAATTTAATTTCAGATTTATATTTGCATCATAACATGTTATAGATCCTTGATGTAAGGTTTTGTAATTTGATTACATGCATGTTGTGAATTAAATAGTTTAATCTATGTCTTCCGCTGCTCTATATTTTGAAAAAATTTTAAAATTTATGCATGAAATCCTGCATATTTTCTATCAGAATGTGTCCAATGCATATTGAGAATGAGAATTAAAAGTTTCTTTTTGACATAAGAATTTAAAGTCTAGATTTTTCAATATATATTAATATATTTTGATCAAAAGTTATTTAGTGCATTCAGAAAATTTTGATGGTTTAAATTAGAGTACGCAATAAAATTGTGATGGTCTGATTTACTTATAAGCTAGGATGATTATCTCTTAATTTGGAAAGTTTTATGATAAATGGGATCACCTTATTGTCAAGAGAAGAAAATGACTTTAATTGTTGACCAAGTTGGATGTCCTTATTTGATTTGCATTAGTATGTACCCCTATCATGTGTTGAGTTAAGTTTTTTTTAACATCCTTAGTCTTGGATGAGTGGACCATCAATTCTTAAGCTTGGACTTAAAACATTTAGCGATATATTTCTTTTCTCTTAGATTTGAAGCATATGCTTCTTCATCTATTAGAAAGAATTTAAGATTGTTTTCGATCTTATATTTTGATCTTAGATTTTTTATCCTCAAAAATTCATCTATTAAATGTATAATAAAGTTTGTTCATGATAGGTTGATTAAATCATGAGTAGTTGATTTTTTTGGCAAGAAACATGATATTCTTGTTTGGATTTAAGATATTGATTTTGATTACCAAAAATAATGATTTTGATTCTAAACAATATTTATGGTATTGACCTATACCTTACAAGATGATTTAATGATTAAATTATCTTAAAAATTAAAAAATCAAAAAGTTTGAAAATGAGATTAGAATGGAGAATTTTCAACTTTTGAAAGCACAGATGATAGAAAATATTTTTGATTCTTGACTAATTTGGATATTACTATGTGATTCTATTAAAAAATATGTTTTAAAACCAATTATCAGCCTATTGATGGTTGAGCTCTTCTTATAAAATATAAATAATTTATTATAAATAAAAAAATTATTTTGATATTTTTTATCATAAGCCTACATCTTCTAATGAACTTCTATGTTATGATGAAGTTCTTAGGACTATTTAGATTCGATAAAAAAAGAATTTATCAATTAGTTCTTAAATTGTTCATGACTAAATGATACATTATTACCTAGGATGACAACATTTATCGAGTATAGATTATTGTGTGCTATATAGATTGATCGTCCTCTTAATTAAAGAGTGTGGAGACATTGATATGGCATACAGGTAAGATATAAGGGTACATCATCACTAAACATAACCAACTTTGGAGCATTCTATTGTCAAGAATTATTCTTATGGGATATGAGTATAAATATCCCTTAGACCTGAGATCATTACGGTGACTTGCAAAAAACTCACTATGCTTTGGTACCGAACTACCTAAATTTTTAATTTAATGATAAAAAGTTTTTGAGCATAGTCAAGCACTTGTGAAGTCAGTGAGTGATCAAGATGGGATTGATCACTCCAAAGGTTTGGAGAAAATGCATTACTGTATTTTAATTTAGCAAAATCTTGGCCAAGATAATCCATATGATGGATTTGATAATTTAAAATATAATATGGATGACCTAATTAGGATTGATAGTTAAATCCTGAATCATCCTTTGAGCATTCATTGTCAAGGGGATGAATTATATAGAAACCATATTCACATGGGTTCTAGAATATTGCTTTACATATTTGATCTATCCAACCATCGAGTATCATTACTAGATGATCATTTTGAGTGGTACAGAAATCTATTTCTATGCTACTAGTTTAGGTTCAAACCTATGGGGACACATACATTAGAGGTTTTGATCTGATCGGATGATTGATCAATAATTATGAATCATTCTAGGATCAAACGATCAATACGATTGATGTTTGACCTAGTGCAAGTATTGTAGGAGGACTAAATTAGCAATTGAATTGCTAATTGACTCAATCTAATTAAACATAGGGGTTGAGATCAAGTCTAATTGAATGAGATTCAATTAGGTTTGGTTTGGACTTGATTAGGTCAAGTCTAATTAGTTTATGGGATAAGCAAATTGCATGGAAAAATAATTTTCTATTGAATTAAGACTTGCATGCTCCTCATTTCTAATTAAATTAAAATTAAATTTTAATCTAATCTAATTTAATTGGGCTCATAGTTAGACTAAGATCATCCTTAATTAGGTTGTATTAGTTTTAATTTAATTAAGCTTAAAAATTACTTTGACTAGTCAAAATATGAAAATCCTAGTTTGACTGGGCTCTCTCCCTTGCGCCATCTTGCCTTCTCATGCTCTCTTCCTTCATTTTTGGCATGAGATCTCTCATGCCCAAAGAGAGCACGCCAACCCCTTGCGCCCCTCTCCTTCCTAGATGGAAATTAGTTATGGACTATATCAAAAATAAAGCCAATCATCAGTCCATCGACGATTGAGCTCTTCGTGCAAAATATAAATAATTTATTATGAATAAAAAAATTTATTTTGGTATTTTTTATCATAAGTCTACATCTTCTAATGAACTCTTATATTGTGATGAAGTTCTTAGGACTATTTAGATTCGATAAAGAGAGGATTTATCAATTAGTCCTTAAATTATTTGCGATCAAATGATACATTGTTACCTAGGACGATAATATTTATCGAGTATAGATCGTTGTGTGCCATATGGGTTGGTTGTCCTCTTAACCAAGAAATATGAAGATATTGGTATGGCATATAGATGAGATGTAAAAGTACATCATCACTAAACATGATCAACTTTGGAGCATTTTGCTATCAAGAATTACTCTAATGGAATATGGGTATAAGTATCCCTTAGATTTGAGATCACCATGATGACTTGTAAGCAACTCATCATGCTTTGATGCCAGACTACCTAAATTTTTAATTTAGTAATAGAAAATTTTTGGCCATAGTCAAGTACTTGTGAAGTCGATAAGTGATCAAGATGGGATAGACCGCTCTAAGGGTTTAAAGAAATGCATCATTATGTTTTAATTTAGCAAAGCCTTGGCTAGGATAATCCATGTGATAGATTTGATAATTTGAAATACAATATAGATGACCTAATCAGGATTGACAATTAATTCTCGAGTTGTCCTTTGAGCATTTATGATCAAAGGGATGAATTATACGAAAATCATATCCACATGGCTTCTAGAATGTTGCTTTACACATTTGACCTATCCGACCATCGAGTATCATTGCTAGATGGTCACTTTGATTAGTATAGAAATCTATTTCTATGCTACCAACTTAGGTTCAAACTTATGGGATCACACACATTAGAGATTTTGATCTGATCGAATAGTTGATCAATGGTTAAGAATCATTCTTGGATCAAACGATCAATGTGATTGATGTTTGATCTAGTGCAAATGTTGCAAGAGAACTAATAAGCAATTGAATTACTAATTGGCTCAATCTGATTGAGCATAAGGATTGAGATCAAGTCTAATTGAATAAGATTCAATTAGATTTGGTTTGGACTTGATTAGGTCAAGTTCAATTGGTTTATGAGATAATTAAGCCAATTGCAAGAAAAATAATTTCATATTGAATTAGGACTTATATGCATCTAATTTTTAATTTGATTAGAATTTAAATAAGAATTAAATTAAATTTAATCTAATTTAATTGGGCTTTTAGTTGGACTAAGATCATTGTTAATTGGGTTGCATCAGTTTTAATTTGATTAGGCTTAAAAATTACTTTGACTAGTTAAAACGTGAAAGTCCCAATTTGATTGGGACTCTCTCCCTTGCGCCACCTTGCCTTCCTATGCCATCTTCCTTGATTTTTGGCATGAGATCTCTAATGCCCAGAGAAATCTTGCCAATCTCTTGCACCCCTCTCCTTCCTAGATCAAAATTCATTGTGGACTAGATCAAAACAAACAAGTTGTTTTGATCGAGGACTCTATTGGATAGAGTTTGATATATCACATTTCCTTATCCTCATAAGATGCCAATTTAAATCAGATTTCCTTCTGATTTTTTTGGTGGAATTAAGAAACTTTTTGTGTGCCAAAACTTGAGTGTCCATGCCAAGAAATAAGGAGGAGGCAACCACCCCAATTCTTGTCTAATTTGGATATTCCTTTCTAGGTGTTTGACCTAGACAAGGACTCTCGTGTATCTCTCTATTTAAGAGGGGTTAGGTCTCGAGATTTCTACAAAAATTTCACCAGAGAGAGAGGGCTTGGGTGTGGGATCCTTGGGTGCAAGAGTGTCTTGGGCATGGGGCTTTGTTAGGACACAAGTTTGTATGTCCTAGTGAGAGAAAAGAAAGAGAGAAGGATTTTCCCTAGGATTTTTCTTACATCTTCCACAGATCTTTTGAGAGAAAAGTGAGAAAGAAAGATCTCTCTCTAGTCCTCCTCTAAGTGTTCTTTGATTCTTAGATGATCCAAGCAAGTCAAAGAAAGAGATTCATGATCAACCGTCAAAGAAGGATCAGTAGGTGCTAGCACATCAAGCTGATTTCTAGCTTCTAGACTTCTGATCAGATTCGAGGCTTCGTGTGCACTACTCATAGAGACTAGACAACTATATAGTTGAAAGCAACAATCTCAACCTCATATTAGCAAGCAGAGCTCTTGACCCATGAAAAGGTATTGACATTCGATCTCAATAACTGTCTAGATTAGATCCAGATTTATTCGATGTTGATATGATCAATATCCTTGCTTTAATTTTATATTTAAATTTTAAATTAATTGCATGCATAATTCATGTTATAAGATCCTAGATCTAGGAGTTAGTTACATGTTTTATAAATTAATTTGATTAATTTGTTGCTTCCATTGTATTCTATTTTGAAAAGTTTCAAAATAGATACATGTAAATCCTATTCTTCCTTTAGATTCATATTACTACATAGACCTATCTTGTACTGAGTTAAGTTTTAGTGTATGAATCTAAAGTTAGTGGACTATCGATTCTTAATATTGAATATAAAAATTTCCCATGTAGATCCCTTTGCTTCTAAATCTGAAGCTTGTACTCTTTTGATCAATATTTTACTCTACTTGGTTGGAAAAGTTTGAGATTATCTATTGATATTGAAGATTGTTCTACTAAAGATGGGTTGGAGTCATTTGCATTCTAATCTTATGATGGATCAATTAATTAAGAGCAATTGACGTTTTGACATGTTTTGATAGAGAAATTTGAAATTCTTATTTAGAATTAAGATATTGATTTTCTTATATTTACAAAAGATAGGTTTGATTTCGATCATCTATTAGGAGAATCAAGTCATGAGGTATTGAACCTTATTCTTATAAAAAATGAGATCATGATTGCGAAATCCTAAAGTTTGGAAATCTTTCATAGGAAGTTTTGGAGATGAAATTTTCTTTTAGGGGGATAGAATGTGATACCCCAATCTAGCCACTAAAGAAAAAAAAGAAACCTAATAAGGCCACACATGAATCTTAAAGCATTAAAAAAAAAAATAAGGAAAGGGAGGAAGAAGACTCCCGATGGGAGTCCTCTTCTCCAATAGGAATCAAGGTGGAGCTCAGGAAACCCTAACCCACCCATAAGAGGAGCTCCCTCCCCTTTATAAACATCCACCACCAAAGATCCCTCCCTCTCTCTCTCACCGTCTTTCTCCCTCTATTTATTTTGGATGAACCTCATCATGCTCACTAAATTCTTGAGTATAGCTCATCGAAAAGAGAAAGGTGTTGTTGGAAATTATTTGTTTGACCCTTCTCTCCTTTTTTCTCAAACCTTGTAGCCTTGATTTCAGCCAATTGTTGCTAGATTTTTTATGGAATCGTAATGCCCTATTTTTTCCTTCTGTGGTTGCTTTGATTCTGATGCCATTTGACACCGTTGAGCACTAGATCGATGACCATCAATTGTGCTACCATGGACCTCATCTTCGGCCACCATCCTTTCGGGCAAGACTTCCTTAGAGTCAAAGAAAAAGTGGATTTAAGAATCCCCTATTTTGCTAAAATGAAGGAAGAAGAAGAAGGAAGGAAGAGAAAAGGAAAAAGAAAAAGAAAAGAAAAAAGAAGAAGAAAGAAAAAAAGAAAGGAAAAGAAAAGAAAAGAATGAATGAAAGAAAGAAAAAATTTTCTCTCTCCCCTCTCCAGTCTTTCTTTTTTTGTCTCTATTTTCTCTCTCTAAATTTTTTTTTCTCTAGACTATTTGTTTCTTTTCATGGATTTCTCTCTTTAGAAATTTATCTCTCTAGATTGATCTAGAAAAGAACTTCATTTTGATGAGTTTGACTGATTTTAATGAAGGATTCTTGATATATGGTCACCAGATAGCATGTCGGCATCCACCTTAGCCGAATCAGATACTATTAGATTTTATCATCCATAATTTTTTATTGAATTATCTGTATACTAGTTTAATCTTGATTTGATTAAATCATCTTGATTGGATTGATCGAGATGTCAGATAGTGTTGACTAATCAGCCATGTTCAATCTTATTATTTTCTTTCTCTTTTAATATTTTCTCTCTACTTGATTTGTGAATCCAGTGAAAGGTCTCTAGCCCCGTCGCTTTGAATCTAAATTGACTTGATAGATAGACTCTGAACCACCTTATCAGTTTCCATCATTCGAATCTTGTTGAGCATGTGTGATCTAGTTTTTATTGATCTTTATCGAGTTCTTGTATCTTAGCTAGCTCTAATTTGGCGAAGTTTCTTGATTAAATTGACTTTTGATTGGCGAACGACATATTAACTTCCACTTTAATTTTTATTGAACACTATTGGTTTCATCACCTTCGATCTTTGTTGAACTACCTATGTCCTAATTGGATCTTAATCGGATGAAATTACATGACCAAACCAATATAAACTATTGGATGCAACTATCCATCAATCCTCTCTTTCTTAATTATTTAGACCCTTTCAAATTTTTAAACTTGATCCTGTATATGGTTGTGGATGTCCAGTAAGGAGATACTACAATATGATCCATGAACCAAAAATTTTGAAAAAAAAATTCTAGAACTATGTAGATTTATTGAAATGCGTATGAAGTAATGTCTCACTTTTCTAGATTTATCGATAAATTATAGTATATTTTCTTGACATGATTTATGAAATGATGCTTGAAATTGATGAATGATATTTTATTATTAAAAATATCTTATTTTGAAATGATATGATAAAGCATGATTGTGCATTACACTTGATTGATTTTGATATCACATGATTATATGTATTCATATCAAACTAGAATAAAAAATATGATTAGTAAAAAGAATTTGATTCAAGTTGATTAGAACTCTCAGCCAGACTATGTAAAGGATCCTGCCAATAGGAGCTAATACATTGGCAATTCATTAGTCCTGAGGGTCTATGTCGCGAGCAGATTCACAAGATATCACTAGTAGACTAGAGACAAACTATCAGCAGATTCATGGTTTCTAAATATTTTGCTACTAGATGATACGCAACATGCTACAAGATGACACGTAGTTGAAGGATGTCGCATATTCTGAAACATGCATGCAGAAATTAGAACACATAATAGAAAAATTTTTGATCTAGATTAAACATTTTAGTCTATTTAACATGCATCAAATTGATTTAATCTACAGGTTGACAAGATCGATCACAAGCATTTTAAGATGCAAAAATTTAATTTAGATTTAAATAAAATTTTTTATCTTTGTGTGGGTAGCTTTTTATTATAATTAGTGATCATGATAATCTGATATGGTTCCTATAAAGTCGCACATGCATCCTGCCTCTATGACTATCCACTCGGGATATATTTGGATCGCTCCTCCTTCAGATCCATCTTCTCCAAGCCAGATCTTTCAAAAACACTTGACCTACTTTCGGATCTGATCTGAATTGGCAAATCATCCCTTTTTTCTTCTTTCTAGGTGTAGATCAAAATCAGATCCCCTCATATCTGATTGAATATCATGGATCTTCCAGATCTCCTTGAATTGCTCAATGCCTTGAGCACATAGAACAAAGATCGCTTAACTCCATAGGTATGATGGAGAAAGAGGGAGAAGGGAGAGGGTGTGTGAGAATGGAGTGTGGGGTCTCTGGTGGCACAGAGTTACTATGTATAATTTTTCATACTAGAGAAATCATATTTCTCTCTTAAGATTTAAATAAATTTAGAGTCCTTCTACTTTAAGTTGTTGACATTTTCACACCTTAAAGCAGAAGGACTCCTCCTTCTAGTGCCTAATCTCAGATTTCTCATGCAAAAAAAAGAAAAAAAAGTACCAATGAAAAGTGAGGGGAGCCAACTATTGGCGCCCCTTGGTGTCTATCCAATTAGGGCATGTGCCCATCTAGATCTTATCTAGATGGGGCATGGCCCCTTGGTTCTCTCATCCAACTACTAGGGGGCATGCACCCCTTGGAGCTTATCCAGAAGAGTGGGCATGTGCCCCCTTTTTCTCCCTCATTTCCACACACAAGGCCCCACTTCTCATCCTTATCCTATCTAGGAGTGGAAAGAAAAGAAAGGACTCTTTCTTTGACTTGGTTTAAATCATATCTAATAAGTTGATCAAGTCAAGGAGGATTAGGTTTAATCATGTGCTAGCATAGTGCACCCAAAATCAATAGGATTTATCAAATTCTAACTCAATTAGAACTTCATAAGCCCAATTGATCAATCCAAGATTTAATTCCTTTATTGTGTGACCCTATAAGTCCAATTCTAGCTGATAGTAGAATACTTTATGATCTCCATCAATAATATCATTGAAACTTCTTTCAATAGATTGAAACTCTTTTTAACTTAATCAATTAAAAATTATTGATTATCAAAGTAATTCTCATTGATCCCATAATCTACCAATGATACCTAGTAGTATGTAGTGGCGAACCAGCAAAACTAAAAATGAACCTTTAGATACAGTTACCATGTAGTTCAATTTATCTATCATGAGTCCAGACAAGATGCAGGTCAAGAATAACTCATCAAATCCATTCATCCATCGTATACTAGATTCAATCGACTTGAGTCCATATGAAACATTATGGAAACTTCTTTCTATCATTCACCTACTATGGCCATAGATTTAAGAACTTGGTCTTATGAACTGCATAGGATTTCTTCTTATTTACCAAGATCGATAGATCCCATTTTGATGCACACCTTATTTCTATAATAGATCTAGTATAGCCAACATACACCGCAAGGTATTGAATGGCTAGGTAACCAAGTGATTGTGCAATCAAACTACAACAACCCTACTATGAACAATCGAGGCACCACAGGTCAATAAACTATCTACACAACTATAACATTGAGTAAGTCACTGATGAGTGGATAGCCATACAAGCGACTTATCGTGCTGGTCATTCTTAATATTCTTGATCTCTATCAAGCACCTACACCCTTGCTCTAGGATGTCTACATTATAAACTTAAGACTCATCTACTCGAGAAGGAAAGCGATCAATGCACTAATCTATCTAGATCATTCACCATCCTCATGATGATCCATCGATTGGGAGCATTTAGGAATTGCCCCTAATTGACACATACCTTAAATTCTCTGTTAGATATGTGTGCCCTAGAAGCCAGAATTGGCTGACACTTATAATACACTACTAAGGGCAAAATTGTAATTTTGACTATAAATAATAGAATGGATTATTTTCTATCACATATGTGTATTTAGTGTCTGTGATACATCCCTTGAGTTGATGGTAATGATAATTTTTATTTTCAAGAGTTAAAAATTTAAGACAAGAATTTTCATTATTAATTCATAAAATGCTCCTGACCATAGGATCATCATGAGGATGGTGATTGATCCATAAGGTTAGTGTACAATCGCTTCTTTATAGTAGATGAGTCTTGAGTCTACGGTGTGGAGACATCCGGAGTGAGAGTACAGGATACTCGTTAGAGAATGAGGGCACTGAGCGTGACCACCTCGAGTAGTCATTAGGAAGTCTACCTTCTCGTCAATGACTGACTCGATGCTGCAGTAGTGTGTCTGGTTCTTTGACCTGAGGTGCATCGGACAGTTCACCTTGAGGGTGTTATAGTTTGACTACACCATTACTCGGTCTCCTAGCCATATGGAACCCTGAGGTGTATGTTGGCTATAGCATGTTCATTGTAGGAACTGGATTGCATCAAGATGGAATCTATCTACCTCGGTGGTAGAGGAGCAGCCCTATGATGATCATGAGAATCAAGTCCAGAAGCCCATGGCCATGGCAGAGTGAAATAATAGAAAGAGTTTCTATTTAGATTTTCACATTGGACTCGAATCGAATGATTACATCATATGACAGAGACTAGGGTTTGACGAGTTCACCTTAACCCTAATCTGATCGGGGCTCAAGATAGAAGAACTTAATCACACAGGTAGCTGCACCAAGAGGTTCGCATTCAGCTCTGATGGGTTGCCACCATATACTGCTAGGTGTCACTGGTGGATTTTGGGAGCAATTAGAATGATTTAGATGATCGATCATTCTAGCTGTTCGAATCAGAAGAGTTCTGATCCATCGAAAGGAGTTTCGATGATGTCGATGATAGAGATCATGACATATCCCATTACCATACAGAACTGAACCTAACTGGGTCACACAAACAAGGGTTTGAATCTGGTGATCATCAATTGAACTGATCTAGTTCAATTGATCTGAATGAGATTCAATTAGGTTCAAGGAAAATCGTGCTAGCACTCGATTGAACCTAACGTTCTTCTTTTTTTACTATCATAAATAAGTTGTCCTGACTGAGCCAAAGGAGTTTGTGCTCAATCAGAGGCCTTCATATGGTCTGACTGGAGGTTGTCCAAGTCAGAAAAAGGTTGTCTTATTTTGTAAGATTATACCTGCCATTTTTGGTCACCTGCCATTTCTTGTTCTTTGACTTTGGTCTTGTCTACCTTTGACTGGTCAAATGTTGACCATTGACACTTTGACTTTTGACCACATGTATCATGCACCTATTGGAGAGCTGGTGGGGGCCTTGTCCCCCTGCCAGAACCTGGCAAGGAGGAGGGCGCACGCCTAGGTGGCGTGTGCCCAAGTTGGAGGCGCCTAGGAGTCCCTGTTTGGACAAGGGACTCCATCTCCTTTTTGGATTCCAATTAGAGTTCTACTAAGAACCAACTTTGACTGGTCTTAGGCGCCCTCTAAGGAGGAATCCAGGGGACTCTATTCCCACCAATCAGATTTAGATCTGATTTCATAAAAAGGGTTGTGATTGGTTGGGAAGAAGAGGAGTTGGATCACAGTAGTCTATAAATAAGACCCTGCGCCCAACTTAATAATGAGAATCAATTCTCCATGCCCCAAGGCTGCCTCTCCCCTCCTTCTCCATGCCATAGTCTCTTCTCCCTCTCTCTCTCTCCACGTCCAAAAGGAGTTTTGGGACTTTGGTTGGTGCGATTCAGATCAAGAGAAAGGCGATCAAAAGCAAGAAGGCTGCGCTGCTGCAAAGGACGACTGCTGATCTTCAAAAGAGTTTTGAAGATCCTCCAGATCAGATCCAGATCTAATTTTTGGAGAGTGTGATAGAGAAGAAGAGGATCTCCAGATCCAACCCTGAGTGGATACCGGTAGAGGCCAGGCGCTTGCGTGGCTAGATCCAGAACCTTCCGCTGCAATCAGGATCATCTACAGGGTAATAGGATTACCCAAATCAGGTAAATTAAATTTGATTTAATTTATCTTATTTTATTTTATTTATTAAAATAATAAGAATTAGATCTAAAATATATCAAGATCTGATTGAGATCAAGAGAAAAATTTTTGAAATATATCTCTTGATCTGATCAGATCTGAACGAACCTGGACCGGGAAATCAGGATTTCCCTTCAACTGGTATCAGAGCCATGGTTCTAAAATTTAGATCTGATTTTAAATTTATTTTAATTAAAAATAAGTGATTTTAGATGTCACATGAGATGTGATCAGATCTGAAATCAGAAAAAATTAAAATTAAAATTAAATGATTTGGATCTAAGATTAGAAGATATGCATGACTAGTTCTAGAATAGAATAGTTCTATAGAATAGTCTTGCATTTATTTTTTAATTTAATCTGATTAAATCATATTTTAGATCTATTTATTTACTATTTTTTGATATTATAAGTATTATAATAACATCTAAAAAATAGCAAATAAAAATTATTTAATTTTGAATAAACATCATATGAGATATGATTGATGCATGTCTAGACTAGTTGTAGAATAGTTCTACATAATTGTCTAGATTAGAATTTATTTTGATTAGATCAATTTAAATCTAATTTTTTAGATTATTATGAGATAATTTAGATCTGAAAATATGCATGATTTGATACATGAGATGTATGCAAAATATGCCATGATTAGATCTAATTTGTATATGAGATATATGATATAGATCTAAAACTGTTTTGTAGTATTGCATGTTCCTGATTAAGGCGTTCCTCTTGGCCGTCCGGTCATAAGAATGAAGAAGGGTTTAAAGGCCCTCTCTTCCCATTCGATGGGGTGTTCTTATGATGTGTAGGGGTGCTGCGTGTTCGTCCTTAATCAGAAACCCAAAACTTACTTTCTGCAAAACCCTAGATCCTGAAACCCTAGGATTTATTGTGCATATTTTGTTTATGAACCCTACTTAATTAAGAATTAAGTTTATGGAATATTAATTAGGTCTAAAATTGAGAATTTCAGATCTAAGACATATTCATAATACTGGGTTCGGGCTTGGGTAGCTCAATTAGGTCTAAGCGGTTGATCAAACCGAATCAAGAGTTGGTTAGATGGGATCAACAATGCTTAAATTGACCAGCCTAATAGGATTAAGTCTGGGTCAAGATCGAGTCACGATCAAGCAAGACCTAATTAGGCTCAGAGGTTAGAGTCTGGATTGTAGGCTAACCCAATTGGTTCTGACTCAACAATTTGGTGTCTAAGGTAAGTTTGGCACATACGACCGACTGGTTTTTAATTGGAAGCTACTCGACCTGAATGCGTTCTTGTACGAGTTAATGGCATATTCCTTCCACCGGTCTCACTTACCTGGCCATATCTGTTGACACAGTTCTGATCTGAGGTGGTCAATAATCCGAGCTAACCCATGCCACTAGGTTAGTCATAATTGTTATGACTAAGCCAAGTCTAGTTTAATGAGACCTGAATCAATTCTCCCTAAGAAAAGATTAAGTCTGAGGTCTTCCACCATTGTAGATGTGCGGGCCCTTCCCGGGGTTGATTGTTCTCGGCTGGATACAGTGGCTCAGTTGCACCGGGAAGATGCAACCATGTCTATTAGGCATTGGATGCTATGGGCTGGAGGATGAGTTGGGCTCAATATTTCGGATACGGTGAGAGACTCAATTAGGAACCCAGTCTATGCAAATGGTGGGTCTGACTTAACTAAGGAGTGGATCAATATTTCCGGATACGGTGAGATTCATGAATTAGAGACCAAGTTTGGGTGCACCATGATTAGAGAATCATTGAACAAGAGTTGTTCACTCATTGGCTAACCCATCACCAATAACTGTTAGGTGAGGTGATGAGTCAGTTGGTGAGACCGCACCACCCACTAGAAATCATTAATCGTGGAGATTTTTCGCATCTCTACAGAGGGAGTGTAGGGATCCGAGAAAATAGTGGGAGCTAATTTGTTTAAAAATAAAATCCCTAAACAAATTGGTCAAGTCAAAATTACAGTATCTAACTAGAATCTTTGACTCTCTACAGGAAAATGTCTGCGTCCAACCCATTGGCACGTATCCTGGACACACATAGACTGACTGGACCCAATTATAAAGATTGGCTCAGGAACTACAAAATTATTTTGGGTTCAGAGAAGTTAACACATGTTTTGGACCAGGACCCTCCCACCTTACCAGCCTCGTCCATCCACTGAACAGAGAGCGTCTCTGGAAAAATGGATTGACGAAGATAATAAGGCCAGATACTACATGTTGGGCTCGATGTCTGATGAGCTCCAGCGCCAACATGAAGATATCGGGACTGCTCGCCAAATGTTGGCTCACCTGCAGGAGATGTTTGGTGAACAGAGTCGCGCAGCCAAATATCAAGTCACGAAATGACTTTTTAAGGCTAAGATGCGTGATGGGCAGTCAGTCCAAGATCACTGTCTGACAATGATCAAGGACATGGAAGAGCTTGAGAAGCTCGGTGTGAAGTTGGACTTGGATCTGCAGAACGATATTATTCTGCAATCCTTGACTGATGCATATGGGCAATTCATCATGAATTACCACATGCATAAACTTCAAAATTCCTTGGCCGAGTTGATGAATATGCTGGTTACCGCTGAGCTTTCTATGAAAGGTTCTAAAGGCTCAGTTCTTGCTATGGAACGGACTTCTTCCAAAAGAAAGTCTTATGGAAAGAAAAAGAAGTCTGTGAAAAAGCAAAAGGTGGAAGGATCAAAGAAGAAGAAGGCAGAACCGAAGAAAAAGGCCGATGGCAAAGGAAAGTGTTTCCATTGCAACAGCGACGGCCATTGGAAGCGGAACTGCCCTACTTACCTGGCCACCCTGAAGAACAAGAAGGAAGGTCCTTCTGGAGGTATGCTCGTTATTGAGTCTAACCTTACGGTTTCTTCTGCATCCAGTTGGGTGCTTGACTCTGGTTCTAGTGCTCATCTGTGCACTTCTATGCAGGGTCTTGAGGATAGCAGGAGGCTGAGGGATGGAGACATGATCCTACGCGTCGGTAATGGAGCAAGAGTTGCTGCAGTAGCCGTGGGAAACATACCCTCTTCGATTACCATCTGGTTTAGACTTAGTTTTAAAAGACTGTTATTATGTGCCTGCAGCTAGCAGGAATTTGATTTCTGTTTCATGCTTAGCACAAGAAGGTTATGTGATCACCTTCTTTAAGGACCATTGTAACATTCTTTATGAAAGAAATAAAATTGCAAATGGTTTCCTTATTAATGGTCTTTATCAGTTACATATTGATGTACCTATGTTTTAACTATCGAGCAAAACGTGAATGCCAAACGACCTAGGGATAGTCCAAACGACAGATATCTATGGCACCTGAGATTAGGTCATATAGCAGAAGATAGGATTAACAAATTGGAGAAAAATGGGCTATTGAGTCCATTGACTTTTGAGTCATATCCAACTTGTGAATCTTGTCTTCAAGGCAAAATGACTAAACTCCCTTTTGTTGGACATGGGGAGAGGGCCACAGATCTCCTTGCCCTAGTACATACTGATGTGTGCGGCCCATTTGATGTGCCGGCTAGAGGCAATTTTGTCTACTTCATTACCTTTACCGATGATCTGTCTAGGTATGGGTATGTGTATCTTATGAGACATAGTAGTGGTATCTGTGAGATCTTATGAGACACAAGTCTGAAGCTTTTGAAAAGTTCAAAGAATTCAGACATGAAGTAGAAAAACAAACTGGAAAAACCCATTAAGGTTCTTCGATCAGATCGAGGAGGTGAATACCTTAGCCGGAAAATTCCTAGACTATCTTAAGGAAAATGGCATAGTCTCTCAATGGACTCCACCAGGAACACCTCAACTCAACGGGGTTTCAGAATGGAGAAATCGGACTCTATTGGATATGGTTCGATCCATGATGAGCTTCACAGACCTCCCTGATTTTCTTTGGGGACATTCATTTGTTAACTTCAATTCTATCTACTGAATAGGGTTCCCTCTAAAACCGTTCCTACCACACCGTATGAGATATGGCACGGTAAGAAACCAAGTCTGAGTCATCTCAGAATTTGGGGTTGTCCGGCTCATGTCAAAAGACAACAAGCGGACAAGTTAGAGTTTAGGTCCTTTAGAGCTCGATTCATAGGATATCCTAAAGAGTCATTAGGATACTATTTCTACATTCCAGAAGACCACAATGTGATTGTGAGTCGACATGCCATATTTCTTGAAAAATAGTTTATTCAAGATAGCGGCATTGGAAAGCAGATTAAGCTTGATGAGAAAGTCTCACAAGTAGAAACGAGCTAAGGACCAAGTGGAACCAAATCAGGTTGAGCCAATAAGAACACTACCTCCTCCACCTCGTAGATCGGAAAGAGTTTTCCCGTCCCCCTGAAAGATACTTAGGTATTATTTCAGAGGATGTAGAGGAAATGTTCCTCATAGGTAATGGTGCTCATGGTGATGATCCCAAAACCTACAACGAGGCGATATCAGATATCGACTCCGAGAAATGGCTTAGAGGCAATGAAGTCAGAAATTGACTCGATGCACTCAAACCAAGTCTGGACCTTGGTAGATCCACCAGAAGGTATAGTACCTATTGGGTGTAAATGGATCTTCAAGAGAAAGATTGGTGCAGATGGGAATGTGGAGACATTCAAGGCTAGACTAGTGGCAAAAGGTTATAGTCAACGCGAAGGCATTGACTATCAGGATACCTTTTCCCCAGTAGCTATGCTAAAATCCATCCGCACATTGCTTGCCTGTTGCAGCCTATTTCGATTATGAAATATGGCAAATGGACGTGAAAACGGCATTCCTTAAATGGATATCTTGAGGAAGATATCTATATGGAACAGCCGCTAGGTTTCACATCCAGTGATACTGATCACAAGGTTTGCAAGCTGCAAAGGTCCATATATGGACTTAAGCAAGCATCTCGGAGCTGGAACACTCACTCGTTTCAATGATGTGATCAAAAAGTTTGGTTTCATCAAAAATGAAGAGGAACCATGTGTTTTCAAAAAGGGTCAGTGGGAGCGCTGTTGTCTTCCTCGTATTGTACGTGGATGACATCCTCCTTATTGGGAATGATATTCCCATGTTGACATCAGTCAAGATGTGGTTGTCCAAGGAATTCTCCATGAAAGACCTAGGTGAAGCATCCTTTATTCTAGGAATTAAGGTCTATAGGGATAGACCGAATAGGATGCTAGGACTTTCACAGAAGATGTACATAGAGGAAAGTACTAAAGAGGTTTAGTATGGAAAACTCTAAGAGGGGATTAATACCCTTCAGACATGGTATTCATCTTTCCAAGAAGATGTGCCCCAGCACACCTGAGGAAATAGAACGCATGAGCAAGATCCCTTATGCTTCTGCAATAGGGAGCCCTCATGTATGCCATGCTATGTACACGACCTGATATAGCCCATGCTGTGAGTGTCACAAGCAGATATCAGTCAAATCCAGGTGAAGAACACTGGACTTCTGTGAAATGTATCCTTAAGTACTTGAGAAGAACTAAGGATATGATGTTGGTCTTTGGTAATGGAGAACTCCAAGTTCCAGGGATACACAGACTCGGATTTCATGTCCGATATAGATGATCGAAAGTCGACATCTGGAAGTCTGTTTGTGTGCAATGGTGGAGCTGTCAGCTGGAAGAGTTCCAAGCAAACTGTGATAGCAGATTCCACCATGGAAGCAGAATATATCGCTGCATCAGAGGCTGCAAAGGAAGCATTCTGGTACAAGAAGTTTGCTGCAGAAATTGGAGTAATGCCATCAGATGCCATTCCTCTATACTGCGACAACAATGGCGCCATAGCCCTTGCTAAGGAGCCGAGGTCTCACCAGAAATCCAAGCACATTGAGCGGCGATATCACCTCATCCGCGATTACCTTCGAGAAGGGTTACGTTCGAGGTCAAGAGAGTCAACTCCGCAGATAATGTGGCAGACCCACTTACAAAGCCGTTGGGCCAGCAGAAGATCGAAGCCCACCTTGAGAAGATGGGACTTAGACTTGTAGCCAATTGGCTTTAGGACAAGTGGGAGATTGTTAGATATATGTGCCCTAGAAGCCAGAATTGGCTGACACTTGTAATACACTTCTAGGGGCAAAATTATAATTTTGACTATAAATCAATAAAATGGGTTATTTTCTATCACATATGTGTATTTAGTGTCTGTGATACATCCTTTGAGTTAATGGTAATGATAATTCATATTTTCAAGAGTTGAAAATTTAAGACATGAATAATCATTATTAACTCATAAAATGCTCCCGACCATAGGATCATCACGAGGATGGTGATTGATCCGGAAGGTTGGTGTACAATCGCTTCTCTTTAGTAGATGAGTCTTGAGTCTACGGTGTGGAGACACCGGAGCGAGAGTACAGGTACTCGTTAGAGAACGAGGGCACTGAGCGTGACCACCTCGAGTAGTCATTAGGAAGTCTACCTTCTCGTCAATGACTGACTCGATGCTGCAGTAGTGTGTCTGGTTCTTTGACCTGAGATGCATCGGCAGTTCACCTTGAGGGTGTTATAGTTTGACTACACCATTACTCGGTCTCCTAGCCATATGGAACCCTGAGGTGTATGTTGGCTATAGCATGTTCATTGTAGGAACTGGATTGCATCAAGATGGAATCTATCTACCTCGGTGGTAGAGGAGCAGCCCTATGATGATCATGAGAATCAAGTCCAGAAGCCCATGGCCATGGTAGAGTGAAATAATAGAAAGAGTTTCTATTTAGATTTTCACATTGGACTTCGAATCGAATGATTACATCATATGACAGAGACTAGGGTTTGACGAGTTCACCTTAACCCTAATCTGATCGGGGCTCAAGATAGAAGAACTTAATCACACAGGTAGCTGCACCAAGAGGTTCGCATTCAGCTCTGATGGGTTGCCACCATATACTGCTAGGTGTCACTGGTGGATTTTGGGAGCAATTAGAATGATTTAGATGATCGATCATTCTAGCTGTTCGAATCAGAAGAGTTCTGATCCATCGAAAGGAGTTTCGATGATGTCGATGATAGAGATCATGACATATCCCATTACCATACAGAACTGAACCTAACTGGGTCACACAAACAAGGGTTTGAATCTGGTGATCATCAATTGAACTGATCTAGTTCAATTGATCTGAATGAGATTCAATTAGGTTCAAGGAAATCGTGCTAGCACTCGATTGAACCTAACGTTCTTCTTTTACTATCATAAATAAGTTGTCCTGACTGAGCCAAAGGAGTTTGTGCTCAATCAGAGGCCTTCATATGGTCTGACTGGAGGTTGTCCAAGTCAGAAAAGGTTGTCTTATTTTGAGATAAATTTAAGACATTACCTGCCATTTTTGGTCACCTGCCATTTTCTTGTACTTTGACTTTGGTCAAACGTTGACCTTTGACCCTTTGGACTTTTGACCACATGTCATGCACCTATTGGAGAGCTGGTGGGGGCCTTGTCCCCCTGCCAGAACCTGGCAAGGAGAAGGGCGCACGCACCTAGGGATGGCGTGTGCCCAATGGATAGGGACGCTGGAGTCCCATACGGATGGACTCCAGGTTGCTTGTTGGATTCCAAACTAGAGTGACCCTCACCTAAGAGACAGTTTGACCAGTCTTAGGCACCACCTTAGGATGGAATTTGGAGTCTCTCATTTGAGGAATTAGGTGATCTCATTCCCACCAATCAGATTTAGATCTGATTTCACAAAGGGTTAACGTGATTGGTTGGGAGTGAAGAGGACTGGCATGGCACAACAGAGTCTATAAATAAGACCCTATCTGTGCCCAACTTTTAAGAGATCCTCCTCTAAGCCATGCCCCAAGGCTGCCTCTCTCCCTTCTCCATGCCACCGTCTGACCCTCTCTCTCCTCTCCATGTCCAAAAGGAAGTTTGGGCCTTCAGGTTGGTGCGATTCAGATCAAAAGAAAGGCGATCGAAAAAGGAAGAAGGCTGCACTGCTGCAAGAGGACGACTGGGTGATCTTCAAAAGAAGTTTTGAAGATCCTCCAGATCAGATCCAGATCTAATTTTTGGAGAAAATGATAGAAGAAGAAGAGGATCTCCTAGATCCAAGTCCGAGTGGATACCGATAGAGGCTAGGCGCTTACGTGGCTAGATCCAGAACCTCAGAACTTCCGTAGAATCATCAACGGGTAATCGGATTATCCAAAATCAAGATAAAATTAATTCAAAATTAATTTAATTTTATTTTTTTAATTATAAAATTATAAATTAGATCTAAAAAGTGTCAGATCTGATTAGGATCTAAGAGGTGATTTTTGAAATATGCCTCTCGATCCAATCAGATCTGAACGAACCTGACCCCAGAAAATCAAGATTTTCCTTCATTCTCAACTCTTGAGAATATATGTCATTATGAGGTCAACTTCTCGAATGATTCATGGATACAAAAATACACATAACATTAATAAAAAAAAATCCTAAATTTTATTTATTTTAAAATTTTAATTATAAAATTATATCCTTAGAATGTGTATATGTGTCAGCCAATTTGACTTCTAGGATATACATCTAACAAACTTCCACTTGACCTAAAGTTAATTGGCTATAAACCTAAGTCCCATCTTCTCAAAATGAGATCCAGTCTTCTATTGGCTCAGTATCTTGGTCAACAGGTCAGCCATATTTTCTATGGAGTCGATTCTCTACATCTTGATGAACTTCTTGAGATATTCGAGAATGAGATGGAATTATTGCTTGATGTGCTTGGATTCTGATAAGACCTCGGTTCCTTAGCGAGTGCTATGGCACTATTATTATCGTAGAAAAGTGGAATGATATCTAATGACATCATACCTAGCTCTACAATGAACTTCTTGAATCAAAATCCTTTCTTAGCAACCCTCGATGTGGTGATGTATTCTATCTTTATGGTGGAATCTGCATTGATCGGTTGCTTGGAACATTTTTAGCTAATTGCACCACCATTATACAAGATACAAAACATGATATAGACTTTCTATCATCAATGTCAGACATGAGGTTTGAGTCTATATATCTCTGTACCCACAAGTCTTCTTCTCCAAAGACCAAGAAGAGATCCTTAGTCCTTCTCAAGTACTTAAGGATATTCTTCAAAGCAATTCAGCATTTCTTCCCTAGATTCGATTGATATTTGCTCATGACACTCATAGTAAGAGAAATATCAGGTCGAGTACATAGCATAGCGTATATGAGTCTCCCTATAATAGAAGCATATGGGATCTTGCTTATATGCTGAATCTCCTCAAGTGTGCTAAGGCACATCTTCTTGGAGAGATGAACTCTATGCTTGAAGAGCAATAGACCCCTCTTGGAGTTTTTCATGCGGAACTGCTTCAGCACTTTTTTTATGTATAGTTACTCTGAAAGACCAAGCATTTTTTAGATCTATCTCTATAGACTTTTATTTCTAAAATATAAGATGCTTCTCCAAGGTCTTTCATGGAGAACTCTTTAGACAACCATAACTTAATAGAAGTTATCATAAGAATGTCATTCCCAATTAGGAAGATGTCGTCCACGTACAATATGAGGAATATGATAACCCTCTCACTAACCTTCTTGAAAACACACAGTTTCTCCTCATTTTTTATGAAACCAAATGATTTGATTGCATCATTAAAATAAGTATTCTAACTCCAAAATGCTTGCTTCAATCCATAGATGGATTTTTGTAGCTTGTAGACCTTGTGATCTCCATCATTGGATGTGAAATTCAAAAGCTGCTTCATATAAATATCTTTCTCAAGATATCCATTTTGGAAGATAGTTTTCACATCCATCTATCATATCTTATAGTCATGAACTGCTGCAACAACAAGCAGTATTCGAATAGACTTCAGTAAGGCTACTGGTGAAAAGGTATCTCGCTAGTCAATGCCTTCGCATTGACTATAAGCATTAGCACAAGCCTTGTAAAGATCTCCACCTTTCCATCCGAATCAATCTTTCTCTTAAAGATCCATTTACATCCAATAGAAACTATTCCTGCTGGTATCCAAACCTTGTTAGTATGCATTGAGTTAATCTTTGACCTCATCGCTTCCAACCATTTCTTCGAGTCGATGTCTGACATTGTCTGGTCATAGATTTTAGGATCATCTCCATGGTCTATATCACATATAAGAAATATTTCTCTACATCCTTTATCAACATACCTATGTATCTTTTAGGAGGATGTGTGATCCTACTAGATCTATGAGGTGGAACGGGTTTCATAGGCTCTATGACTCATTACTCTTTAGAAACACTCTCTTAAAGCTGAATTTTTCTCCCACTACCTCCATCCTAGATAAAATCTCTTTTCAAGAATTTAGCATGCCAACTCACAATCATATTATGATCTTTGGAGAGGTAAAATAGTACCTCAAATATTCTTTTGGATATTTTATAAAATGAGCTCTCATAAATCTAGTCTCTAACTTGTCCACCTATTGTCATTTGACATAGGTCGAACATTCTCAAATTCTGAGGTAACCAAAATTTAGCTTCTTACCATGCCACGTCTCATATTGTGTGGTAGGAATGGATTTAGAGAAAATCTGATTAGTTAAGTAATTGATAGTCATTAAGATGTGTCCCCAAAGAAATAAAGAAAGATTGGTGAAGCTCATCATGGATTAAGCCATATCCAATAGAGAGTTTGATTTTTTTGTTCTAAAATCCTATTGAGGTGAGGCATTTTAGATGGAGTCTATTAAGATACTATGCCATTTTTCTTGAAATAATTAAGAAATTCTCTACTCAAGTATTCTCCTCCTTGATTTGATTGAAGTACCTTAAGTAATTTTTCAGTTTGCTTCTCTATCTCACATCTAAATTTCTTAAATCTTTCAAAGGCTTTAGATTTGAGTTTTATAGAAAGCACTTATCCATACCATAAAAAATCATCAGTAAAGATGATGAAATAGAGATAATCTCTTCTAGCCAGAACATCAAATGAGCCACACACATCAGTATGTGCTAGAGCCAGTACCTTAATGGTCCTTTCTCCATGTCCTATAAAGGATAGCTTGGTCATTTTTTCTTGAAGATGGGACTCATAAACTAGAATTGACTCTTCAGAGAATGAGTCTAAAAGACCATCTTTCTCCAATCTATTGATCTTTTCTTCTCCAATATGACTTAGCCTAAGATGCCACATGTACTTTAGGTTAACCTCATCTTTGAATCTCTTAGATCTAATGGTACTCACCATTTACTTAGATAAATTAATTGATTCATCTATATTGACATGCAAATGATAGAGACTGTTGATTAAGTGACCATATTCAATCATTTTATTTTCAAAATAAATGGTACAATGGTCCTTATAGAAACTAATTTCATATTTATCCTATTCTAAGCATGAAATAGAAATGAAATTTTTGCTAATATTAGGTACACAATAACAGTCCCTAAGTTCTAGATAAAAATTAGATGGTAGTTGAAAAAGATAGCTAAGTTCCTATGGCCATAGCAGCAACTCTTGCTCCGTTGCCTACTCGTAGGGTCATCTCTCCTAGCCTCAATCTTCTATATTTCTTAAGATCCTGCATTGAAGTGCATAAATATACTAGAATCAAAGTCTACAACCCAACTAATAGTAGAAGAAATCGTAAGATAAGTGTCGATGATGAGTAGGTTTGACATGCCTTCTAAAGCTATGTCCCTTAAACTCTTCAAGGTTCCTATCGACATTTCATGGTCTAAGAGACATTTCCTGGTTTAAGACATAACCTAGCTTTTTGAAACTCAAAACACCTTTTAAGTTCCTTAGCCAACTTATAAAAATAGAACCTGACAATTGGTGGTACTCAAAGAAGTAGGCTAGACAAGTTTAGATAGATAATTTTCTACAAAAAGAAGAAGTTTCTAGTTAGACTTTTATAAGTAATTTTAGTTTATTTTAGAAAATTTATTTTAAAAATGAACTTAGCTCCCACTATTTTTTTGGATTCCAACACTCCTCAGGTTGGGAAGCAAAAACCCTTCACAAGTTAGGAACGATAACTCCTTTGCGAGTTAGGTTCCTAGTGGATACTACAATCCTACCGACTAGCACTGTACAACACTTCACCTAACGTATCTTGATTAATATATTAACCAATGAGTGGACAACTTTAAGTTTTGAGATATCACCTAATAGATCTTGGCTTCATTCCTTAGTTAAGTCAGACCCACCATTAAGCATGAGTGAAGCCATAATTAGGTCCCTCACTTGATAGATCCTGGGCCCAACCCCATATTCACCCCACAATATCTCATGCCAATAGAGTGGTTGCTTCTTCCTAGGGATGGCAAAATATGACCCAACCTACTAATCTGACTTGTGTTCGACCCATCATAAATATATTTAGATTTAGGTTAAACAAATTTAGGTCATAAATAGGTTGACCGATTTAATCCATTTAATATTTAGATTGAATTTGAATTTCAGATATCTGATTTATTTAACCTATTTGATATTTAAATCAGGTTGAGTTAGATAACTTATTTAACCTGTTGAATCCATTTAAGATCTGTTTAACTTGTTTAAAGTTTGATTAACCTATTTCTAATCTATTTAACATGTTTAACCTATTTAATAAATGGGTTAAGTGGGTCAGGTCGGATTATCTATTTAATAAAAAGGTTGGGTTCAAGTTTGAATTTTTGACTTATTTAATAAAGAGGTCAAGTTTGGATTGATAACTTTCTAACCCAACCTGCATTGATCCGACCAATTTTCAACTAGATCCGACCCAATTGCCATCCCTACTTCTCCCCCAATATAATTGAACCATAATATCCAGCCAAGAACAGTCAACATCGAAGAGGACACAGTACTCTACAATGGTGGAAGATTCTATGACTTAATATTAACAAGAAGATTTTTAATTTAGATCTCTTTAATCCTAATTAGTCATAACTATTATGACTAACCCTAAGGGCGTGGGCTAGTTGGAATCACCAAGCAACCACATCAAGACTAATCAACCAAATTGGCCAAGAAAATGTAAGATCGATGGATGTCCCCCCATTGATTTTCTTAAACACTAAGGTTGCATTTGGTAGCCAGCAATCTATCCAAATTATTGATAATTTAAAAGGCCTTCACCAGATTATCATGTTTGATATCTTTTAGGTTGGTAATCTAGTTTGCCAGGTAATCCAGATTATCTCTCATGAGGTAATCTGAATTACCAATAGGATGGATGGTTATCTAGATTACCAAATATTTGGTAATCTGATAATGATAAGTTTGGACAAAAATATTCTCATTCAAAAAATATATATAATATAATTTAATATTATAATAATATTATTATTATAATAATATTATCATTTTATAATTTAATAATATATGATAATATAATAGTAACATATTATAATATATTATAATAATATTAGAATAATATTAATATAATATTATATTATATATATTTATGTTATATTATAATATTATTATATAAATATTATTATATTATATATTATAATTATAATATTATTAATTTAATAATAATATATTATAATAATATAATATTATATGATATTGTAATAATATAGTATAATATATATTATAAATAAAAATAAAATATTATGTTGTATTATAATATTATTATAAAATAATATTATATTATATATTATGATTATAATATTATTATTTTAATAATAATATATTATAATAATATTATAATAATATAATATATTATATATATTATAATATAAATATAAATATATATTAGAATATAATATATTATATATAATATATATTATATATTATATATTATAATATATATAATATTATATATTATATTTATATTTTATGCATGGGATGTTATTTTTAATAAATTTGATTTGAAGATATTTTAGAAATTTAATGTTATATTATCAGTAATCTGATTGTCATACCAAACATATCAATTAAGATTTTTAGTAATTTTATTATAACATTATCTATGTGTACCAAACATAGGAATCATCATTACTGGTAATCTATCCAGATTGTAGGTAATCCAAGTTACTAGATAATCTAGATTATCACTGCCTGATAATGTACCAAATGCAATCTAATAAATTGGCTAGATCAGCAAACAGAACTAATTAAATAACCACCTCTCTTTTGGTCGAGCCAAACTAGCAAACAGAATCAATTAAATAACCACCTTTCTTTTGGTCGAGCCAAACTACTTTTCTTAGATATTGATAGGTCAATCAATTTTGAATAGGTTAGCTTGTGTAACTCAGGCTCGAGCCATTGAGCCAAATCAGATCTTTGAATTAATCGAACCAATATATGGCTTGATGTGACCAATCTATAACTATTGGGTTGATTTCGAGCACTCTTGACCTAATCCTAATCAACTCTTAATTAGGTTGGATCAACCGCTCATCTCAATTAAGCTCTACTATGTACTAATCAATTATCCAAAAGTAATCAAATTACTAGATCTTAAATTTTTAATTTCAAATTTTAATTTTAATTTTAAATCCTTAAAACTTAAGTGCATTATGAACATGATGTAGTTTAGACTCATATCTAAACATTCAATCATGTATCTCATACATAACCACATAAATTTCATATTTATGTTTAGATCATAATAAATCCAACCAATTTAGATCTAATCTAAAATAGGTTTGATCAATTATACATCTCTTGTATATTTAGATCTAATTACATACATCTTATACATTTTTAGTTCTACATCTCATGCAATTTTCAGATCTAATAAATACGCATCTCATGCAATATTCAGATTTATTAACATGCATCTCATACATTATAAAATAGATTATTTTCATGGTTCTTCTTCTTGATTCATATAGGCACCCAATCTACCATAGTCCTATATGGCAGGATGGCCTTTACTATGAATTTCAAAGAGTACTAGGCTATTAATAATTACACATATCATATATGCAAATCCAAATTATTTACATCTAATATAAAAATAAATCCTTACAAATATTTAAATCTAAATTTTATATCTTAAATTATACATGTGAAATGATAACCTATAGCTTTGATACCACTTGAAGGATGTCGCACATTCAGGAATGTGCATGTAAAAATTAGAACATGTAGCAAAAAAAAATTAATTCTGATCTAAATTAAATATTTTAATCTATCTAACATGCATCAGGTAGATCTAATCTACAGGTTAATAGGATTAATCACATGCATTTTAAGATACTAAAATTTAAATCAGATTTTAATAAAATTTTTTATCATTATGTGAGTAGCTTTTCACCGCAATTGGTGATCGTGGTAATATGATGAGATTTTTACAGAGTTGCACATATATCTGACCTCTATGGGTATCCTCTCGGAATAGATTTGGATTGCTCCTCCTTTAGATCCATCTTCTCTAAGCTGGATCTTTCAAAAGCACTTGATTTGCTTTTGGATATGATCTGGATTGATAGATCATCCTTCTTTTCTTCTTTCCAAATGTAGATCAAAATTAGATCCCCTCGTATTTGATCAGATATCCTGGATCTTCTAGATCTCCTTCAATTGCTCAATGTCTTGAGCATGCAGAATAGAGATTGCCTAACTCCTTAGGCATATGAAGAAAGAAGGAGAAGGGAGAGGGCATGTGAGAGTGAAACATGGGGTCTCTGGTGGCACAGAGCTTTTACATATAATTTTTCATGCTAGAGAAATCAAATTTCTCTCTTAAGGTTTAAATAAAAGTAGAGTCCTTCTGCTAAGTCATTGACATCTCCATGCCTTAAAGTAGGACTTCTTTTGGCACCTAATCCTAGATTTCTCATGTGAAAAAAAAACATCGATGAATAGTGTGGGGCACCAAATATTGGCACCCCTTGGTGTCTATCCAATTAGGGCATCTGCCCATCTAGATCTTATCTACATGAGGCATGGCCCCTTGCTTCTCTCATCCAACTATGAAGGGGCATGCACCCTTTGGAGCTTATTCAGAAGAGGAGCTGTGTGCCCCCTCTTTCTCCCTCATTTTCATGCATAAGCAGAGAAGGGGCACCTACTTTTGATGCCCCACTTCTCATCCTTAACCAGTCCGGGAGTGGGAAGAAGAACTTTTACTTTGACTTAGTCTAAATCCTATCTAATAGATTGATCGAGTCAAGGAGGATTGGGTTTAATCATGTACTAGCATAGTGCACCTAAAGTCAATAGGATTTCTCAAATCTTAACTCAATTAGAACTTCATAAGCCATGATCAATCCAAAATCTAATCCCTTTGTTGTGTGATCCCATAGGTCCAATTCTATCTAGTAGTGGGATACATTATGATCTCCTTCAATAATATCATTGACACTCTTTTTAATGGACTAGAATTCTTTTTAATTTAATCAATTAAGAATTACTGATTATTAAAATAATTCTCACTAGTCCCACAATCCATTGGTAACATTTAGCAACATGTTGTGGCAACCTAGTAGAACTAAAAATGAATCTTTAGATGTAGTTACCAGTTAGATGTGTAACCTGAAAAGCTAATTATTGGCTGGCACATTGTATTTTCTAGTTCAAAAATTTTGTACTTGATTTATTAAAATTAATTAAATGGATAATTTTTTTATCCATTCCTGTATAATGTATCTATGAATCATCCAAGAAGTTAATGGATAATAATATATATTCTCAAAAGTTAAGAATTTGAGACATATATTATTATAGATTAACTCATGAATGCTCCCGATCGTTGAATCATCATGGGGATGGTAACTGATCCATAAAGATTGGTGCACAGATTACTTCCCTTTATGGATAGATGAGCCTTGAGTTTATAGTATGATGATACTAGAGTGAAAGTGCAAGTGGTTGTTAGAGAACAACAATACTAAGCATGACCAAGAATGAGAAGTCACTTGGATGTCTACTCACTCGTTAGTAACTGTCTCGATGTTATAGTTATGTGAGTGGTTCTTTGACCTATGATGCCTCAACTTCTCACAATAAGATTGCTATAGTTTGACAGTACATAAACATGATCTTTGGCTATTGGAATCCTATGGTGTTCATTGGCTGTAGTAGTTTCACTGTAGGAGTAGGTGTGTACTTATAGAGGATCTATTGACCTCAGTAGGAGAGGAATAGTCCTATGCAACCTAAGAGGTTGAGTTCTTAAATCTGTGGCTATAGTAGCATGATAATAAAGAAAAGATTTTATTAGGATTCACGAATGGACTCAAGCTAATTATGCCTAGCATATGATGGATGCTTAGGGTTTGGCGAGTTTTCATGACCTGCATCTTGTCGGGATTTTCAATAGAAAAACTCGATCACATGATAACTACACCTAGAGATTCAAACTTTTCTGTTCTATTGGATTGCCACTACATATTACTAGGCATCACTAGTAGATTGTAAAAATTTATTAGGATTATTTTTAGATCAACAAACTTAATTAGGATTGTGTTGAAATTGTTTCGATCCATCGAAAGAAATTTCGATAATACTGCGATAGAGATTACGGTATGTCTTACTATAAGATAGAATAAAACCTGAGAGTTCACACACAAAAGAAGTTTGACCTAATCAACAATTTGGATCATATTCAAATTATCAAATGGTTTGGTGATTTGAAATTAGAAACTACTAATTTATAAAGCTTACAATTTTAGCAGCTACTAATTAGGAGCATGAGGGACTTAATTATAAATATTATAATATAATTAGGCTTAATTAAATTATAGATCAAATCTAAATTAATTTAAGTTAGATCTAATTTAATTGTGCTTGATTTAATTTGAGACTAATTGGGTTTAGTTATCCAAGTTGGACTTGGAGATCAAATCTAATCAGATTGGGTTTGACAGTCTTTTCAAATTTGACTCAAATTGGATTTAAATTAAACCCAAACTTGAACCTAATTGAAAAGAAATATTTGGCCCACTTTATCTGGGCTTATCTCTCTATTTTGGCTGACCGAAAGGAAGAGAGGGGTGTTGAAAGTCATGCCCCTTCTCTTGTGCATGTGGAGATAAGAGATGGGCTTTCCCATCTCATTTAGGACTTTATAATGATAAGTATTATCCCTAATCAGATTAGATCTAAATTAGGAAGAAGTCTTAAAGGGTTAAGACTCCTTTTGGGCATCCAAAATAAAAAGGGAAGAGGTGGAGGGCATGGGAGATGAGAAAATAAGAGAGACAATCTAAAACAAATTCAGCCTTGTCACACCACCCTATCTCCACACCCTCTTCTCTTCCTCTTTCATCTCCATGCCTCCCATACTCCATAGATCAGATCTATAATGAGTTTTGTGAGAGAAAAAGAAAGGAAGAAGGTGTCTTCCTTCTCTTCTAAGCATCCTAGAGGAAGTCCAATCAGATCTACATGAAGAGTTTGTGTTGCTGCCCTTTCTTTTCAAGTTGAAAAAAAGTTACACATCCAAGTTCATAAATGAGGCTTACAAGATGCTAGCACTCTAGTAGCTTTGGTATTTTGATCAGGATCTAGCTCTGTATGGATACCAGTAGAGATCGAGCACGTGCGTGGCTCCGATAAAAACCCAAAAAATCCGCCAGATTCGATCCGATCTAAAATAAATGAAAGCAATTTAGGTAAGTAATCTTCTTTCTTTATTTTTGAGTTGAGATCTTATTTAAATTTTATTTTAACATGTTAAAAAGATCCATAGATAATTTTGATTAAATCCTTGTGCAAGTATGAAATATAGTTTTTATATTAACGTTCATCTGCGATTTCATTAGATGAAAAATTTTTGCATGCACTATCACCAAAAAACTCTATAGTGGTATCAAAGTCATGTGTTTTTTAACATATATGAAATAAATTTAGATATGATATGAAATAGATGTAGATCTGATTTCATCATAAATCTAAAAATTATAATTAATTAAAATCAATTTTTATGCTAAAATTGTTCTAGTAAAAGGATTGATCGATTTTGAAAATAGTTTTTGAAACAAGCAAATCAATAATTTTAGATCTAATATTATATGTTTTAGATCCAATTTCATGTGTATGAGATACATGGCAATATGGTCTTAGATCTAAAATCAATGTATATGAAATATATTTAATTTGTTTTAGATCTAGAACATCAATATAAATGAACTAGTTCTAGTTTTATGAAATTAAGGTTTTTTGAAAAAGTGTTTTCAAAATTTTTATTCATATATTCAGATCTAAATATGTATGTTTCAAATGTATATAATATTGGTTTTAAATATGAAATCTATATATAAGATATATGCTTTATGAATTTTAGATCTAGAAATCTATATGAGACATATGACATTAGATTTAGATCTAAAAAAGTTTTGAGATCATAAACCATTAATTTATGCACTTAAACCCTAATCTAAAAATTATTTTAGAATCTAAATTTTAGGTTGTGCATGGGGTATGGATTGAACAATTAGGTCAAGAGATCAAATTATAATTAGGTTCATTGAATAGATTAGGTTAGAACCCTAATCGATTTTGAGCAGTTGATTGGGATTAGGTCAAAGAGGCTCAAAATCGAATTTAATTGTAGTTGGTCACATCGATTCATATTTGATGTGAGTCGATTAAGTCAAGACCGAATTTAGCTTAGTGTTTCGAGGTCAAATCTCTAGACAAACCAATTTAATTTTAATTGATCAATTGGTGTTTTAGGCAAGTTTTGATCATAGTTTTTAATTGGTAGCATGCTTCTCTAGCCAATTCGTTGGTATCTAAGGCAAGCATTAGTAGACCCTCCCACTGATCTCATTTATCTGGCCAATATGGTTGATTAATGATTGAATTAGGTGGCTTAATCATTCACATTCATCCATGCCAACTAGGTTAGTTAGACATTTGATTGTGCTGATTAGAACCTGGTCAGTTAGACATAAGATTGTACTGACTTAGATGAGACTTGAACCCAAACCTTCCGATACAAATAATAAGTCTTAGGTCTTCCATCATTAAGTGTAGCTATGGGATTTTCGGCCAATCTGTCTATTCAACAAATAAATGAAAGTTTTATTTATCAATATCTATGGTCTTGGACCATAGATATTGATTTTTCCTTAGAGTTTGGATATTTGATCGATCCACTTACTTCTATTATGTCAATACTAATTACTACTGTCGGAGTTATGATTCTTATTTATAGTGACAATTATATGTCTCAAGACCAAGGATATTTGAGAATTTTTGCTTATATGAGTTTTTCCAATACTTCCATGTTGGGATTAGTTACTAGTTCTAATTTGATACAAATTCATATTTTTTGTTCTTCAAAGAAAGGGAGGGCTCATTTGTTTGTGCATTTACCACTCACTTCACTCGTGCGAACAAATTTCTAATGAACCGAACAATAAGGGACTGATCTAACGACAGCAAAGGGATCCATTCTTCGACGTAAGATTGGTGATTTGACTTTGGAAACTTTGTCATAATCAATCTTTTTTCACTCTAAACCATTGCAGAATCCTGTTTTTGTCACTTAAACATTCTCATTCAATTATATCGTCAAAGCACCTTTTCAGTTCCAACTGACGACAATAGATTCAATAGCTGGGGATCTTGCTAATAATGAAAACTCCTAACCAACAATCATATAATCGGGGATGAGCTCCTCTCCTCCCTTCTGGCCATTGAAAGCATTCCAATTGATCTTAGGATTCGTTCAAAAGAGCATTTTCCTAATCTAATGCCATGCCCTGAGTCCTAATCTCCTAATGCCCGTACTCCAATAGCTAAATCGATGGCATCACTTATTTTATTCCCTCAAGCCTTCAAAGATCGGATTCTTCCTCTCGGGTTCCTTCACTTAGAGTAGTGAATCCAGTGAAAGCCGAAGACTAAGAAGAAGGTACGAAAGCCGAAAAAACTACTTCATACGATAACGATACCATTCACAGTGGAACAAGAAGAATCACAGTCAACTCAATTTGAGCTATCAAGTCAGTAGCTACCTTTAGAGCTGGGATAAGTAGGGTAGTAGCTAAGATTAACTAAAAAACTCTCCTCAACCCTCAACCTAGACATAGAACTCCTAGCTTTGGAGCTGATTGAATTGATTCTTTTTAATAGCTACCGACTCTTCTCCTCACTCACTGAACTCCCCCAACCTAGTCTTAGGTCAAGAGAAAAGAGCAATGGCATACCTTGAGTCACTCGCTTCCATTGCAGAGCTAGATGCAGATACAGGTCTAGATGCGAGATGATCCCGAACCGATTTCATAACCACCATCCATCACCAATCACATTCCACATCCCACTTATAACTTTTCGATTCCTAGTTCTGGGTAGATTTTGAGTTGAATGAAAGCACTGAACCATAAAGGGAAAAATTGGGATTCCAGGATAGGACAAAGAGAATAGGAACCCCGCCCTTAAACCATGCTTGACATCGATGAGTTTAGAACCACCAGCTAGGATCGGATCAGCTTTTTCTACATCAAGTGCTTCCCCAACTACTTTGACGAGCGGGATAGGAAGTGCCTCCCACTTTATATCAAGCCCAAATGAATGCTTGATATGGCAGTACGCAAATAGATGGAGATATGGGTGGGATGATGGCACAGACAGACTGCTTTAGGATCGGGGACTGGATGTAGAATGGAATATGCCCATCAAGACAGGGCAAGCAATTGATCCATACCAACCAGTTCCCACCGCTAGATGAGGATCGGCCCAGGGGAATTAGGTACCGACGAATGACCAAGAGACTGACTACCCAACAGAGACAGCTGCCAGGTAACGCACTACTGATATGAAGCTCTTTGAGGTAGCAACGTTCAAAACAAGAAAGCAACGGCAGACATTGCCCATTAAATAAGAGAGATTTTTTTGGTGGTACCACCTGGACCTCAAGACCTACTGCCACCACAACGCCACAAAAGAATGTTCAACGACGACAACGACCTCAAAAAAAAAGGCTATCTATGATGTCGCATCTCAACTCAGGAAGATTCTAGCCCCAATATCTATGGAATAGGTTTGTTTTTGACCTATTTAAAATTGTTATTGCCAAAAACCGCATCGGAACATGCGTTAGCCTGTGGGGAGGGTGCCCAACTGGTGTTGCTTGTTCTCAATTGGTTATAGTAGTTCAATTGCACTGGAAAGACGCAACCACCCTATTTGCATGAGATGTAGCTAGGTACTGATGGGGTTAGACCCAAGAAACAGGCATGTTGAGGGACCTAACGATGGCTTTACATAAGCATTCAATGGTGGGTCAGACTTAACTAAGGATTGAACCAAGAAATGAGCATGTTGAGGTACCATGATTTAGAGATCAAGTACTGCATCATGCTTGAGAATCATTGGACAATTGTTGTCCACTCATCGGTATAGCATAGCCTAAGAACTGGGCATGGTGAGGAGCACCGCATATCAATAGGACCGCAGTACCCATTAGGAACCCTAGTCATGTAGGGGTTTCTACATCTCTACAGGAGAGTGTGTGACATTCATGAGAATAGTGAAAATCTAATTTGTTACTTAAAGACCTTAGAACAAATTTAAAAATTAAGTACAATCATCTAACTTGAATCTTTTACTCTTGCAATTAATCATATCAGCCTCCAATCCTTTAACCCGTATTCTAGAGTCCAACCAACTAATTAGCTTAAACTACAAGGACTGGTTTAGAAAACTCAAGATAGTCTTGAGCTCAAAGAAATTGGGCTATGTGCTCGACTAAGATCCCCCCCCCCATCTTACTTGACCATCCAAGTGCTCGTCAGAAGGTTGCACAAGAAAAATGGATGGAAGATGATAATAAGATGAAGTGTTACATATTGGCTTCAATGTCAAATGAGTTGTAAAGCCAACATGAGGATATGCCTACTGCCAGGGCAATGATTGTTCACTTGCAAGAGTTGTATGGTGAACAAAGCTGTACTATGCACTTTGAAGTATCTAAAAGATTGTTTAATACTAAGATGTGTGAAGGATAGTTAGTCCATGATCATTATTTGACAATGATTAAGGACATTGAACAGCTAGAGAAGCTGGGCATTCCAATTCATAAGGAACTATAGGTAGATTTGATCCTCTAGTCCCTTACTAGTTCATTTGTTCAGCTTGTTATGAACTATAATATGAACAAATTGAACTATACTTTATCTGAGTTGCTCAATATATTGGTAAGTAATGAGGGGACCTTGAAGAACTCAAAGACATGCACTGTTCTTGCTATGGAGCATGGATCTTCTTCCAAGAGAAAATTTAATTGAAAGAAGAAGAAACTTGTGAAGAAATAGAAAAAGAATAAGGAGAGTAAGCCAAAAAAGGATAATTCAAAGAAGGCTACCATAAGTAAAGAAAAATATTTTCATTGTAACGTTGATGGCCACTAGAAGAGGAACTATCCACTGTACCTAAAGAGTCTAAAGAAATAAAAGACGAACACACCTTTGGAAGGTAAGTCCAATATGCTCATTATTGAATCTAATCTTACAGTTTTCTCTACTTCTGATTGGGTATTAGACTCTAGTTCAAGTGCTCATATTTGTACTTTTATAAGGGTCTGGTAGAAAGTAAAGAGCTGAGAGAAGAAGATACTATAAGTCAGTAATGGAGCAAGAGTTGCTATAGTCGCTGTTGGGACATGCCCTCTGCATTTATCGTTAGAATTTAGATTAGTTCTTAAAGATTGTTATTTTGTTCCTATAGCTAGCAAAAATTTAATTTCTATATCTATGCTAGCATAGGATGGTTTTGAATTTAATTTCAATAAAGATTTTTATTCTATTTATTTGAGAAATAAATTGATTGCAAGAGCTCTTTTAATTGATAGTTCTTATCATTTGCATGCCGATGCATATGTAAATATTAAGGAGCAATTAGTGAAAGCTGTAGGACATAAATGGCCTAGAGATGACCTAAACCACAAGTATGTTTGGCATCTTAGACTTGATCATATTGGAGAAGATAGGATTAACAAACTAGAAAGAGATGGAATCCTTAATACATTGAGCTCTAACTCATATCCGATTTGTGAATCATGCCTTCAAAAAAAAATGACTAAGTTACCCTTTGTAGGATATGAAAAAAGGGCCACTGAACTACTTGCCTTAGTACATACTAATATGCATGGGCTATTTGATGTATAGGTCAGGGATGGTTTTCAATACTTTATTATCTTTACTGATGATTATTCATGGTATGAATATATGTTTCTTATGAGATATAAGTTTAAAGCTTTTAAAAAGTTCAAAAAATTCAGACATGAAGTAGAAAAGCAAACAAAAAAATTTCTTAAGGTTCTTCGATCAGATCGAGGAGATGAATACTTGAGTAAAAAAATTTTGAAGAATCTCAAGGATAATGGCATAGTCTCATAATAGACTCCTCCTAGTACATCTTAACTTAATGGGGTATCAGAAAGAAGAAATAGGATCTTATTGGTATGGTTCGGTCCATGATGAATTTCACCAACCTACCTATATTTATTTGGAGACATGCCTTACAAACCTCTATATGTATTCTTAATAGGGTTTCCTCTAAATCTATTTCTACCATACCATATGAGATATGGCAGGATAAGAAGCCAAATCTTAGTCATCTCAAGGTTTGGAGATGTCTAGCCTATGTTAAAAGATTAATGACGGACAAATTAGAGTTTAGATCTATAAAAGCTTGGTTTATAGGATATCCTAGAGAATCAATAGAATACTACTTTTGCTTTCTATAAGATCATAATGTAATTATGAGCCGACATGCCAAGTTCTTAAAAAAAGAGTTTATTCAGGATGGATACAATGGGAGGTTAATTGAGCTCAAGAGAAAGTCTCTGAAGAGCAGCCAGTTATAGATCAGGTTGAATCCATTGAGCTAGTAGATGTAATTGTTCCACCATCTCATAGATCTAGTAGGATCTTCCATCCTCCTGAAAGGTAGTTAGGTGTGCTTACAGAGGATATAGAGAAAGTGTTCCTTGTAGAAGACAGGGATCAAGTAGTTGATCCTAAGACCTATGATGAGGCGATGTTTGACATCGATCCCAAAAAATGGTTGAATGCTATGAAGTCAGAAATTGATTTAATATATTCGAATCAAGTTTGGACCTAGTAGATCCTAGAGGGTATTGTACCCATTGGGTGTAAATGGATCTACAAAAGAAAAATAGGTACATATGGTAAGGTAGAGACCTATAAAGCTAGGCTAGTAGCAAAAGGTTATAGTCAATGCCTTCGCATTGACTATCAGAATACTTTTTTGCCTATAGCCATGTTGAAATCCATCCACACACTACTTGCTATTGTAGCCTTTCATGATTATAAAATATGGCAAATGGATGTGAAAACTGTATTTTTTAATGGATATCTTAAGAAAGATATCTATATGGAGCAGCCTTTGAATTTCACTTTCAGTGATAATGATCATAAAATCTACAAGCTACAAAGATCCATTTATAAATTAAAACAAGCTTCTTGAAGTTGGAACACTCATTTCAATGATGCAATCAAATTATTTGATTTCATTAGAAATGAGGAGGAACCTTGTGTTTACAAAAAGATTAGTGGAAGTGCTATCATATTTCTTGTATTGTACATGAATGACATTCTTCTTATTAGGAATGACATTTCCATGCTAACCTCGATCAAAAGTTGGTTATCTAAAAAAATTTTCACGAAAAACCAAGAAGAGGCATCTTATATTCTAGGAATTAAAGTCTATAGGGATAGAGCAAATAGGATGCTTGGCCTTTCATAGAAGATGTACATAGAGAAAGTGCCAAAGAGGTTTAGCATGGAGAACTCTAAGAAGGGATTATTATCCCTTAAGCATGGCATCGGTCTCTCCAAGAAGATGTGTCTGATAGGATTGGTGTACAGGGTGGAAGCATGAATTTTAAAGCAAAATTATGAAATCAAACAAACCAAACCCGAACCCTAGGACCACCTTATTAGCAATTAAATTATATAACATACATTTATAATAAGAAAGAAAGTATTAGAACATACCTCTTATTGCTAATCCCTAAATTGTTCCTAATTGCCAGCAGCAGTTCGTCAGGGGTTCACCAGGTGCCCACGTGTTCACCCTCCAATATTGATCCACACGGAGATTTGATCAAGACACCAGCAGCTCTGATTTATAATTAAAATTCTAATAATAAGAACTTTAATTAAATAGGCAAGACCTTTCTTAGCCTTTATGTCACCTTTCTTGCCTCTCCTTATCTATCTTTCTTTTTCCTTGTCTTCTTAATTTTTTTTCCTAATCTCTTAGTCTTAAGATGACTTCTTATCCTTATAAAGATAAGGTTTGAACAAGAGAAGGAAAGAAAGAAAATTGGACAAAGAGGAAACTCTTGTCAGAAAGAAAGATAATTTTCACTACTCTCGGACTCTTGGTGCGCACCCTTATTTATAATGTATGTAAGGATGCCAACATATTTTCTCATGCCCTTTCAAAATATTATCTCATGTCCCTTCAGCCAATCTCATGTCTCATCAGATAATAACGACATGTAGACTTAATCCAAGAGGTGCCTTAAAGCAGAAGGACTCTCGGACTAATTCTACGTAAGTTATTTATGAAGAGTCGTGGGCTTTCATTCTTAGCGCCATCATTTTCATCCATTAGATCAGATAAAAAGGCCATCCAATGGCTTTAAAATGGGACTCCCATTCAGCAAAATGGTGTGGAGATAATCTTTGAATAGTCAAAGTCCCAAAGGACTTTGACTTGGTCCAAGAGGCGCCAAGGAAGAGAGGGCGGCAAGGAGTCCAAGGCGGTAAGGATTCTTGGGCGACAAAGAGTCCTGGGTGACAAAAATTAAAATGATAACAGAGTTTTTTACCTACAGAAGGACTCTTTTGCACCCCATATCTGATGTCCATGCCCATATAAAAAATTTAGGCAACATGAAAAATAGAAAAAGTCAAAGAAGGTAGGCGCCAACTTAATCCCATGTGCTAAAGACTCTTTGCGCATGAAAGACTTCCCACACGCAAGAGAGGGACTCTCTAGCACGTGGGATTCTAGTCTATGATGCCCCATCTGAAGCTCAATTAGTCTAGGTTAATCCAGTTCAAGACCAAATCCAATTTGGCTCAAATTGATCCTTAATTAGCCTAAATCGAAAGCTGATTCGAATCCAATTCGAATCAAGGTGCTAGGGTTTGCTACATGTGCTAGCATATTCATCTTGCAAACATGGTCTAATCCAATTAGATCTTTAATCAATTCTCTTTATGTGTGATCCATTGGATTTCATATCTAGCCAGCAGTGGGTCTGGGTGTGATTTGACCTAATCAGGTTAGAACTCAACTAAGCCGATTTAGGTCAAAACTAGCCTACCCAGTTTGACCAATTAGAATACTTTCTAATTTAATGAATAAATTAAAATTTTAATTTGATTGAACCCACAAGATATAATTGACATCTAGCAACATATCGTAACTTTTCGAAAGATATAAAATTTTGATGAAAATATCAAAAATATCCTTCAGTGTAAATTATCATGCAACTAGATCCTTCGATCTTCCTGCATCCTGAATATGACTCTGGATATGAAAATATGTCAAACCCAATATCATATTCATTTTTCTTTCAATCTTATGATAATGATTCATATAATGAACTATTAGAAATTATTTCTAATTTTTATCATGCTTTGATCAAAGTCTTCCTGAATCATCATTAGTTTGAAGCAGGCAGGATTCGATTTTCTCTTACCATGAGTGATCGATTCCATGTTAACCTACTCACAACCTTCATATATAATCTACCATATCCAGATCATCCCATACATGACTAAGTCATGAATAAGTATGAACTAAAATATGGATTCATATATATAAGATTCTATGGTAGTTTCAGGTCAAAGGATTATATGCATAATTCCACTATGAGAACCATCTATTGACATGTAGATAAGACTCCATTAGATATTCTCAACTTGGATCAATTCAGTAAACTCATTCTCTAATGAGCACCCACATCCTTATATTAGTGTCATACACAAGTGATTGTGAGATCAATCACCCTCTCAGTTGAGCATACAAAAGTTGTGCTAGTCTTACCAAAAACATTAATCTCCAACTCAATGTTCCATCGATCAAAAATATTTAAATTAAGATTTTAAGATTTTAGGTCTCACTGGTATGATCTCATCATAATCCTAAAATCATAGTCTTAATTTATGGGGTTCATCATAATCTTAAATAAATAATAAGACATTGCATATGATGAAATAAATGTCTTTATTTATTTTAAAATATCATTACATGAGTTTGAAAGACAAAGAATAGCCCAAAAATAAATTTTTTGATTGGCTTGAGGGTATATACCTTTCAGTGTCCTACCACACCTAAGGATATTCAAAGAGAACTCTAAGAAGGGGTTATTATCCCTTAGGCATGGCATCAATCCTTCCAAGAAGATGTGTCCTACCACACCCGAGGAGATTCAAAGGATGAGCAAAATTTTTTATGCTTTGGCAATAAAGAGTCTTATGTATGCAATGTTATGTACGTGACCTAATATAGCCCTTGTTGTGAATATTACAAATAGATATCAGTCAAATGCAGATGAAGAGCATTGGACTATTGTAAAGAACATTCTTAAGTACTTGAAAAGAACTAAGAATTTGTTCCTAGTCTTTGGAGGAGGTTTAGAATTATGAGTTGAGGGTTACACTGATTCAGACTTTATGTCTAATCATGATGATAGAAGGTCTACATCAGGATGTATGTTTATGTGTAATGATGGTTCTACTAGTCAAAAAAGTTCCAAGCAACCCATCATTATAGATTCAACAATGAAAGCTGAATATATCGCTACCTCGAAAGCTACTAAGGAGGCCTTCTGGTACAAGAAGTTTGTAGCAGAGCTTGGAGTAATGCCATTATCCTATATTGTGATAACAATGGCATCGTAGCTCTTGCTAAGGAGCCAAGGTCCTATCAAAAGTCCAAGCATATCGAGCAACAATTTCACATCATATGCGACTACCTCGAGAAGAAATATGTCGAGATATGAAGAGTAGACTTTGCAGACAACATGGCAGACCCACTGACAAAATAATTGAGCCAGCAGAAGCCTGATCATCACCTAGAGAAGATGGATCTTAGATATATGGCAAATTGGCTTAAGGTCAAGTAGGAGATTGTTAGATATATGACTTGAAAAATTAATTATTAGCTGACACATTGTGTTGTCTAGTTCATAAATTTTGTAATTGATTTATTAAAATTAATTAAATAGATATTTGTCTTATCCATTCATGTGTAATATATCTATGAATCATCTAAGAAGTTAATGGATAATAACACATATTCTCAAGAGTTGAGAATTTGAGATATGTGTTATTATAGATTAACTCCTAAATACTCTTGATCATTGAATCATCATGATGATGGTGATTGATCCATAAAGATTGGTTCATAGATCGCTTCTCTTTATGGATAGATAAGTCTTGAGTTTACAGTATGGTGATATTGGAGCAAAAGTGTAAGTGGTTGTTAGAGAACAACAATACTGAATGTGACTAAGAACAAGAAGTCACTTGGATGTCTATTCACTCGTTAGTGACTGTTTTGATGTTATAGTTGTGTGAGTGGTTCTTTGACCTATGGTGCCTCGGCTATTCACAATGAGGTTATTATAATTTGATAGCATATAAACATGATCACTAGCCATTCGGAGCCTTATGGTATTCATTACCTACAGTAGTTTCACTATAGGAATAGGTGTACACTTATAAGAGATCTATCAACCTCAGTAGGAGAGGAATAGTCCTATACAATCTAAGAAACTGAGTTCTTAAATCTGTGGCCATAGTAGCATGATAATGGAAAAGAGTTTTTATTAAGATTCATGAATGGACTCAAGTTAATTATGTCTAGTGTTGATGCAGAATCTGATCATCATCGGAATCCGCTGGAGTGGAGGTCGATGAGGTTGCCGCTGAGGACCTGCAAAATAAAGTCCCATCCAGAGCCGGTGGGGGGGTGGCTCCGGCAGGACCCTTCGACGATCAAGTCAGCTCTGGCTAATAGAAATGGAGTGCTCGAAAATGAGTTTCGAAGCTTGGAGAAGAAGAGGAGAGCTTAGAGATCAGAGATTCGAGGGATTAGCATATCTGAAGGATCCTTTTTATAGGCGAAGCTTGATGGTGATAGCTGCAGCTGTCTGATGGCGGGCCGCTTGAGGCTGCACCGAGTTTGACGGGGAGAGGATGGTGTTGTCAGGTCGAAAGAGACAGCCATACCGTCTGATAGTGGTGGGCTGCTCAAGGTCTGGCAGAGCCGCGGTAGCATCGCCTGTGGCAGACTGATGGTGACCGTTCGTCCAGCTTTAATAGCCATGGCTCTCGGGCATTGATCGATGGACTCCGGCATATATCGATTCCAGGAGAGTTTGGCTGAAGGGGAAGCTCGGGAGGAGCTCGACCATGGAGGAGTTCGATCGGCTGAAGGGGGTGCCGGGGAGAAGTCTGGCTCCTGAAGAAATCCGATCGAAGAGGAAGCTTGGAGGAAGTTCGGCTCCCGCAGGCGCCTGGCTGGAATGATGCAGAGAGAGTTCGACTCTCGTGGGAGTCCGACTAAAGCTTGGTGGTTGAGGAGTTTGGCTAAAGCCCGATTGTTGGGAGTCCGAAAAAGCTCGATCGCTAAACAGTTTGATCGGCTGTAACAGTTCGGCCAAGACCCGTCTGCTGAAGCTCTTCCGTAGCTACTAGCCACATCAGGCTGGGCACCGAACTTGACTTCGTCAGGAGCGAGGTTTATCCCCAACATCTAGAATATAATGGATGCTTAGGTTTTGATGAGTTTTCATGACCTGCATCGTATCAAAATTTTTGATAGAAAAACTCGATCATATGATAACTACACCTAGGAGTTCAGATTTTTCTATTCTATTGGATTACCACTACATGTTGCTGTTGTGGTATTAACTCACTCTGATATGAAACTATTAGGATATCAGCTACTCTGATACTATTTGTTAAGGATCTAGTACCAAATTATTATGATAGAAAGAAGAAAGAAATAAAATAAAAAAAATATTTAAGTATGTGGATTAGCCTAAAGACTCGTCTCCACGGATAATGCAAAGCTTCACTATGAAAGAAAAAAATAGGAACAATAGGAGAATACCCACTCTCAACTCACTGTATATAAATCTTTCTCAACTAGAAGCTATCCTCTCAAAAGCTATCTCAGAATTTCAAGAAGAACTACAGAAGCTATAAGATGCTCCACCCTTATAGCCTCCTCGTCGAATGCTATGTCCTTGTTGCTTCTCTCTTTCATAGGTTGCATGTACTCGGTGCTCTATCAAGCTCCTCTCGGCAGCTGCCTGAGCCTCTCTACGTGCCTCTCACACCACACGTGACATCTCTTTTGCTCCACAGTACTTCAGTCCTTTAAATAGGATGAGAATTCTCTTCTCAATAGATCACAGGAGTCCTAACATGGCTCATTCTCTTAATATGAGTCGAACATATCCTTGATAGAGTCTTGAAATATTTTTCAACCTTGAGATCATAACCGTAATCCTTCATGTCCGTTGGATGCTATGGTCCATGTGCAACTCCCATAGACTCCTTGGATTAATCATAATCTAAGTCCAAATAAAAAAAAACTCCATCATGTTCTATTCGCCTCCATCGAGCTGGCTCGGTCAGGGGTCAAGCTGGCTCAACTACATCTCGTTTGGACTCCTACTGTCTGTCTGCTTGATAGAGCCAGCTCAACTATGGTTCGAGCATACTCGATCTCAATCTAAGTCGGCTCAACTATATATCAGAGCTGGCCTGACTGCTATGCTGAAAACTAATTCTCTTCTTGCTATGGATTGAATTCGAGGTGTCAAATCCTAACAATCTTCATCTCAACTCGACATTCGGCCTCCACTTGACTTTGAGAACTTGTGATCCATCTCACTCCTATGTCCTGGGGCATGTCTACTAATCATGGATGGGCAAACATAGGAGTTGATCCAGGCGGTTCGATCCCACCTCTGTCATGGGCTGTGTCCATTTTGACCAAAGATCTGCTCGAAGAATTCTCCTACAGTAATAGAAACTTTACTCTACAATGTCATCTTTCATCCTCCCGAGTTTCCTGTCTCGTATCCGATCCATCTTCACATGGAGCTCCATCTCGCACTGGGCTTTCTCTGGCTCCTGAAGCTCCATCTCGCATTGAACTTTCTGTCAGATAGTAATATCCTCTTATCTTCTTCTTTTCCTCCAATATCACCATATCACTGTGCATGATCTTTAGAATTCCATTACCAGCTATCCACCTATAGTCGTTTAAGTCCAATCTGCTTAGTAAGATAAGATTCTGTCTGAAATTGGATATATGTCGGATCTCCCCTAATCTCTTTATTGCACCATCATGTGTCTTCTAGCTGACCATTCTGATGCCTCTAATCGCATAACTGGATCCATCCGACAGATAAACAGTGTCATCACTACTTTCTAGAAAGTCAAACTGCTTCTTTCTATAATAAATATAATATGTGCATGTAGAATCCAAAATTTACTAATGGCAAGAACTAGATACCTCATCAAATATCTTGAGAACATCATCCTTTGACTCGCTACTCGCTATCGCTATAGTAGCCCTCGTCCGATTCTTGAGTTATGGGCAATTCTTGACTCGATGCCCCAACTCGTCATACCTATAGCATCTGATCTTGATAGGATCCCTCATCTTGGGCTTGGATCGTCCTCCTCGTGATCCTCTATCGCTTCATCTAATGCCTCCTGCTCCATTAGAAATCATCAAAGCTGAGCTGCCGCCATCTGAGCTCGAAGCTGGGTTCTTTCTCTTGAAAATCTCATTTTAAAGTATCACTGTAGTGACATCATCCATCTTGATGGTGCTCTTTTTCACTAGAAGAGCAGTCACCAAGGACTCATATGAAGGGGGCAGCGATGCTAGCAAGACCAACACCCTTATCTTCTTCTCAACTTTTTTTACTTATGCTAAGAAGATTGATAAGGATCTTCTGAAAGTTGGATAAATACTCCCGCATGCTCTGACCTTCATCCATCCACAGCTGGTAGAACTGCCTCCAAAGGAATAGCATGTTGGTGAGTAACTTCACCATGTACAACTCCTCAAGCTTCGACCACGGCGCCATTAGAAAAGTCTCGCCATGTACATGGATCACCACATCATCCACTAGGTTCAAGCGGATCGTGCTCATTGCCTGCATCTAGATCCACTTTCAATCCTTCATCTCTATGGTGGCTGGCGTCTCGTCATACAAGAGAGCATCAATCAACCCATGTTGGATGAGGACATCCTTTATCCTTACTTACCATAAGAAAAAATTATCCTTTTCATCAAACTTATTGATCTTCATCTTGATTGTGCTTGTCTTCTCCATATTCTTCAATCTCTATCCAATGCTACAATCTACACTCCGATACTATCTAGCTCTGATACCAATTATTATGGTATCAACTCACTTTGATACCAAACTATTACGATATCAGCTACTCTGATACTGCTTGTTAAGAATTTAGTACCAAATTATTATGGCAGAAAGAAAAAAAAAATAAAATAAAAAAATAATCAAGTACATGGATCAGCCTAAAGGCTTGCTTGAAGGAAAATCTTGATTTTCCGGACCAAGTTCGTTCGGATCTGATCAGATCAAGAGATATATTTCAAAAAAAAATTTCTTTAATCTAGATCAAATTTGGGATATTTCAAATCTAATTCTTATTATTTTAATAATTAAAATAAATTTAAATAAATTAAATTAAATTAAATTTACCTTAAAGTGGGTAATCCTATTACTCATTGATGATCCTGTAAGCAGGGGAAGGTTCTGGATCAAGCCACGTAAGTGCCTGGCCTCTATCGGTATCCACTCAGGCTGGATCTGGAGATCTTCTTCTTCTCTATCATGTCTCCAAAAATTAGATATTGATCTGATCTGAAAAATCTTCAAAACTCCTTTTGAAGATCAGCAGTTGTCCTTTGCAGCAGCGCAGCTTTCTAGCTTTCAGTCACCTTTCTCTCGTCTGTATTGCACCAACCAAGGTCCAAAATACTTTTGGACATGGAGAGGAGAGGGAGAAGGTGGGTTTGGCATGGAGGAAGAGGGGAGAGGAAGCCTTGGGGCATGGGAATTGAATTCCTTTTCAATCATAATTTGAGTTGGGCGCAGGATCTTATTTATAGACTATCTGTGATCCAACTCCTCTTCTTCCCAACCAATCATAACTCTTTATGAAATCATATCTAAATCTAATTAGTGGGAATAGAGTCCCCTGGATTCCTCCTTAGAGGGCACCTAAGATCAGTCAAAGTTGGTTTTTAGGAGAACTCTAATTGAAAACCAAAAAGGAGATGGAGTCCCTGTCCAACAAGGACTCCTTGGAATTCTATGAGAGACTATGCCATTTTTCTTTAGATAGTCTAGGAATTTTTGGCTAAGGTATTCACCTCCTCGATTTAATCGAAGAACCTTAATAAATTTTTCAGTTTATTTTTCTACTTCATATCTGAATTCTTTGAACTTTTCAAAAGCTTCAAACTTATGTCTTATAAGAAACATATACCCATACCTAGACAGATTATCAGTAAAAATAATGAAGTAGACAAAATTGCCTCTAGCCTGCACATCAAATGGGCTGCGCACATCAGTATGTACTAGGGCAAGGAGATCTGTGGTCCTTTCCCCATGTCCAACAAAAGGGAGTTTAGTCATTTTGCCTTGAAGACAAGATTCACAAGTTGGATATGACTCGGAAGTCAATGGACTCAATAGCCCATTTTTCTCTAATTTGTTGATCCTATCTTCTGCTATATGACCTAATCTTAGGTGCCATAGATATCTGTCGTTTGGACTATCCCTAGGTTCGTTTGGCATTCACATTTTGCTCGATAGTTAGAATAGGTACATCAATATGTAGCTGATAAAGACCGTTAATAAGGAAACCATTTGCAATTTTATTTCTTTCATAAAGAATGTTACAATGGTCCTTAAAGAAGGTAATCACATAGCCTTCTAGTGCTAAGCATGAAACAGAAATCAAATTCCTGCTAGCTGCAGGCACATAATAACAGTCTTTCAAAACTAAGTCTAAACCAGATGGTAATCGAAGAGGGTATGTTTCTCACGGCTACTGCAGCAACTCTTGCTCCATTACCGACGTGTAGGATCATGTCTCCATCCCTCAGCCTCCTGCTATCCTCAAGATCCTGCATGAAAGTGCACAGATGAGCACTAGAACCAGAGTCAAGCACCCAACTGGATGCAGAAGAAATCGTAAGATTAGACTCAATAACGAGCATACCTCCAGAAGGACCTTCCTTCTTGTTCTTCAGGGTGGCTAGGTAAGTAGGATAGTTTCACTTCCAGTGGCCGTTGCTGTTACAATGGAAACACTTTCCTTTGGTTGCGGCTTTCATCTTCGGCTCTGCCTTCTTCTTCTTTGCTCCTTCCATCTTCTGCTTTTTCACAGACTTCTTTTTCTTTCCATAAGACTTTCTTTTGGAAGAAGTCCATTCCATAGCAAGAACTGAGCCTTTAGAACCTTTCATAGAAAGCTCAGCGGTGACCAGCATATTCATTAATTCGGCCAAAGAATTTTGAAGTTTATGCATGTGGTAATTCATGATGAATTGCCCATATGCATCAGTCAAGGATTGCAGAATAATATCATTCTGCAGATCCAAGTCTAACTTCACACCGAGCTTCTCAAGCTCTTCCATGTCCTTGATCATCATCAGACAGTGATCTTGGACTGACTGCCCATCATGCATCTTAGCCTTAAAAAGTCATTTCGTGACTTGATACTTGGCTGCGCGACTCTGTTCACCAAACATCTCCTACAGGTGAGCCAACATTTGGCGAGCAGTCCCGATATCTTCATGTTGGCACTGGAGCTCATCAGACATCGAGCCCAACATGTAATATCTGGCCTTATTATCTTCGTCTATCCATTTTTCCAGAGATGCTCTCTGTTCAGTGGATGGACGGGACTGGTAAGGTGGGAGGGTCCTGGTCCAATACATGGGTTAACTTCTCGGAACCCAAAATGATTTTGTAGTTCCTGAGCCAATCTTTATAATTGGGTCCAGTCAGTCTATGTGTGTCCAGGATACGTGCCAATGGGTTGGACGCAGATATTTTCCTGTAGAGAGTCAAAGATTCTAGTTAGATACTGTAATTTTGACTTGACCAATTTGTTTAGGGATTTTATTTTTAAACAAATAGCTCCCACTATTTTCTCGGATCCCTACACTCCCTCTGTAGAGATGCAAAAATCTCCATGATTAATGATTTCTAGTGGGTGGTGCGGTCTCACCAACTGACTCATCACCTCACCTAACAGTTATTGGTGATGGGTTAGCCAATGAGTGAACAACTCTTGTTCAATGATTCTCTAATCATGGTGCACCCAAACTTGATCTCTAATTCATGAATCTCACCATATCCGAAATATTGATCCACTCCTTAGTTAAGTCAGACCCACCATTTGCACAGACTGGATTCCTAATTGAGTCTCTCACCGTATCCAAAATATTGAGCCCAACTCATCCTCCAGCCCATAGCATCCAATGCCTAATAGACATGGTTGCATCTTCCCAATGCAACTGAGCCACTGTATCCAGCCGAGAACAATCAACCCTGAGAAGGGCCCGCACATCTACAATGGTGGAAGACCTCAGACTTAATCTTTTCTTAGGGAGAATTGATTCAGGTCTCATTAAACTAGACTTGTCATAGTCATAACAATTATGACTAACCTAGTGGCATGGGTTAGCTCGGATTATTGACCACCTCAGATCAGAACTGTGTTAACAGATATGGCCAGGTAAGTGAGACTAGTGGAAGGAATATGCCATTAACTCATACAAGAATGCATATGAGACTAAAATCATTTATAAATAGATCTAAAATAAATAGATCTGTGTTAAAATATGATCTAAAATATGATTTAATCAAATTAAATTAAAACATATGAGACTATTCTATAGAACTACTCTATTTTAGAACTAGTCATGCATATTTTCTAATCTTAGATTCAAATTATTTAATTTTAATTTATTTATGATTTTAGATCTGATCACATCTCATGTGACATCTGAAATCATTTATTTTCTAATTAGAATAAATTTAAAATTAGATCTAAATACTTTTAGAATCTTGGCTCTGATATCAGTTGAAGGGAAATCCTGATTTTTCGGATCAGGTTCGTTCAGATCTGATCAGATCAAGAGATATATTTCAAAAAAAAAATTTTTGATCTAAATTAGATCTAAGATATTTTAGATCTAATTCTTATTATTTTAATAATTAAAATAAATTTAGATAAATTAAATCAAATTTAATTTACCTTGATGTGGGTAATCCTATTACCCGTTGATGATCCTGTAAGCAGCGGAAGGTTCTGGATCTAGCCACGCAAGTGCCTGGCCTCTACCGGATATCCACTCGGGTTGGATCTGGAGATCCTCTTCTTCTCTATCACATCTCCAAAAATTAGATCTGGATCTGATCTGGAGGATCTTCAAAACTCCTTTTGAAGATCAGCAGTTCGTCCTTTGCAGCAGCGCAGCCTTCTAGCTTTCAATCGCCTTTCTCTGATCTGGATTGCACCAACCAAGGTCCAAAACACTTTTGGACGTGGAGAGGAGAGGGAGAAGGTGGGTTTGGCATGGAGGAAGAGGGGAGAGAGGCAGCCTTGGGGCATGGGAATTGAATTCCTTTCCAATCATAATTTGAGTTGGGCGCAGGGTCTTATTTATAGACTATCTGTGATCCAACTCCTCTTCTTCCCAACCAATCACAACCCTTTGTGAAATCAGATCTAAATCTGATTGGTGGGAATAGAGTCCCCTGGATTCCTCCTTAGAGGGTGCCTAAGACCAGTCAAAGTTGGTTCTTAGGAGAACTCTAATTGGAATCCAAAAAGGAGATGGAGTCCCTGTCCAACAAGGGACTCCTAGGCGCCTCCAACTTGGGCACACGCCAAGGGTGGCGTGCGCCCTCCTCCTTGCCAGGTTCTGGCAGGGGGACAAGGCCCCCACCAGCTCTCCAATAGGTGCATGACATGTGGACAAGAAGTCAAAGTGTCAATGGTCAACATTTGACCAGTCAAAGGTCAGACTTTTGACCAAAGTCAAAGGAACAAGAAATGGCAGGTGACCAAAAATGGCAGGTAATTGTCTTACAAAATAAGACAACCCTTTTCTGACTTGGACAACCTCCAGTCAGACCATAGTGAAGGCCTCTGATTGAGCACAAACTCCTTTGGCTCAGTCAGGACAACTTATTTATGATAGTAAAAGAAGAACGTTAGGTTCAATCGAGTGCTAGCACGATTTTCTTGAACCTAATTGAATCTCATTCAGATCAATTGAACTAGATCAGTTCAATTGATGATCACCAGATTCAAACCCTTGTTTGTGTGACCCAGTTAGGTTCAGTTCTGTATGGTAATGGGATATGTCATGATCTCTATCATCGACATCATCGAAACTCCTTTCTCCTTTCGATGGATCAGAACTCTTCTGATTCGAACAGCTAGAATGATCGATCATCTAAATCATTCTAATTGCTCCCAAAATCCACCAGTGACACCTAGCAGTATATGGTGGCAACCCATCAGAGCTGAATGCGAACCTCTTGGTGCAGCTACCTGTGTGATTAAGTTCTTCTATCTTGAGCCCCGATCAGATTAGGGTTAAGGTGAACTCGTCAAACCCTAGTCTCTGTCATATGATGTAATCATTCGATTCAAGTCCAATGTGAAAATCTAAATAGAAACTCTTTCTATTATTTCACTCTGCCATGGCCATGGGCTTCTGGACTTGATTCTCATGATTCATCATAGGGCTGCTCTCTACCACCGAGGTAGATAGATTCCATCTTGATGCAATCCAGTTCCTACAATGAACATGCTATAGCCAACATACACCTCAGGGTTCCATATGGCTAGGAGATCGAGTAATGGTGTAGTCAAACTATAACACCCTCAAGGTGAACTGCCGATGCATCTCAGGTCAAAGAACCAGACACACTACTGCAGCATCGAGTCAGTCATTGACGAGAAGGTAGACTTCCTAATGACTACTCGAGGTGGTCACGCTCAGTGCCCTCGTTCTCTAACGAGTACCTGTACTCTCGCTCCGATGTCTCCACACCGTAGACTCAAGACTCATCTACTAAAGAGAAGCGATTGTACACCAATCTTCCGGATCAATCACCATCCTTGTGATGATCCTATGGTCGGGAGCATTTTGTGAGTTAATAATGATTATTCATGTCTTAAATTTTCAACTCTTGAAAATATGAATTATCATTTCCATTAACTCAAAGGATGTATCACAGACACTAAATACACATATGTGATAGAAAATAATCCATTTTATTGATATTAGTTAAAATTATAATTTTGCTCTTAGAAGTGTATTACAAGTGTCAGTCAATTCTAGCTTCTAGGGCACATATATCTAACATCGCCTTTATGGAGAATGCGAACCTTCATTATGAAAGAGAAAAATTGGTAGAAGTAAAGAACACCCACTCACAATTCACTATACATAAATCTCTCTCAACTAGAAGCTACCCTCACAAAAGCTCTCTCATAATCCCAAGAAGATCCATAGAAGCTACAAGATGCTCTACCCTCATAGCCTCCTTGTTGGATGCTATGCACCTATTGCTTCTCTTTTTCATGAACTGCATGTACTTAGTGCTCTGTCAAGCTTCTCTCAATAGTTGCTTGAGTCTCTCTACGTGCCTCTCATGCCACACGTGCCACCTCTTTTACTCCACAGCATCTTAGCCTTTTAAATAGGATGAGAATCCTCTTCTCAGCAGTTCATAGGAGTCCTAAAAGGACTCATTCTCCTAATATGAGTCAAACATGTCCTTGATGGAGTTTGGAATATTTTTTGACCTTCAGATCATGATCGCAACCCTCCATAACTGTTGGATCCTATGGTCCATGCATAACTCTCATAGACCTCTTGGATTAATCACAATCTGAGTCCAAATAGAAAAAATCCTATCATGTTCTATTCGTCTTCGTCGAGCTGGCTCGATCAGGGATTGAGTTGGCTCGACTGCATCTTATCCAGACTCTTGCTGTCTATCTACTTGAGAGAGCTAGCTCGATCTCAATCTGAGCTGACTCGATTGCGTATCAAAGCCAGCCCGACTGCTGTGCTGAAAACTAATTCTCTTCTTGCTATAGATCAAATTCGAGGCATCAAATCCTAACGGTTGCTAGGCATCACTAGTGGATTGTGAGAACTCATTAGCATTATTTTGGATCAACAAATCTAATTAGGGTTGAGCTAAAATTATTTTGATCCATCGAAAGGAGTTTCGATGATACTGCAATAGAGATCACGGTAAATCTCATTACTAGATGGAAGAGAACTTGAGGGGTCATATAAAAAAAAAAGTTTGACCTGATCAACAATTTGGATCATAATCAAATTATCAATTGGTTTGATGGTTTAAAATTAGAAACTGCTAATTTGTAAAGGTTACAGTTTTAGCAGCTACTAATTGTTAGCATGAGGAACTTAATTGCAAATATTATAATATAATTAGTCTTAATTGAATTATGGATCAATCTAAATTAATTTAAGTTAGATCTAATTTAATTATGCTTGATTTAATTTGAGGCTAATTGGATTTAATTATCCAAGTTGGGCTTGGAGATCAAACCTAATCAGATTAGGTTTGATAGCTTTTTTAAATTTGACTCGATCAGATTCATGTTGAACCTAAACTTGAACCTAACTAAAAAGAGATGTTTGGCCCACTTTTTTTGGGCTTATCTCTCTATTTTGGCTAACCAAAAGGAAGAGAGAGGCATTGAAAGTCACACCCCTTCTCTTGTACGCATGGAGATAAGAGATGGGCTTTTCCATCTCATTTAAGACTTTATAATCATAAGTATTATGGCTAATCAGATTAGTTTTAAATTAGGAAGAAGACTTAAAGGGTTAAGCCTCTTTTCGAGTATCCAAAATAAAAAGGGGAGAGGTGGAGGGCATGGGAGATGAGAAAACAAGAGAGATAATCTAAAATAAATTCAACCTTATCGCACCACCCTATCTCCACACCCTTTTCTCTTCCTCTTTTATCTCCATGCCTCCCATAATCCATAGATCAAATCTATAGTGAGTTTTGTGAGACAAAAGGAAAGGAAGAAGGTGTCTTCTTGTTAGATGTGTGTCCTAGAAGCCAGAATTGGCAGACACTTATTATACACTTTTGAGGGCAAAATTATAATTTTGACTATAAATAATAAAATAGATATTTTTTATCATAATATGTATTTAGTGTCTGTGATACATCCTTTGAGTTAATAGTAATGATAGTTCATATTTTTAAAAGTTGAAAATTGAAAATATGAATTTTTATTATTAACTCATAAAATGCTTTCGATCGTAGGATCATCATAAGGATGATGGTTGATCCGGAAGATTGGTGTACAATCGCTTCTTTATAGTAGATGAGTCTTGAGTCTACAGTATAGAGACACCGGAGCAAGAGTACAGATACTCATTACAGAATCAGGGTACTAAGCATGACCATCTCGAGTAGTCATTAGGAAGTCTATCTTCTCATCGATGACTGGCTCGAAGCTGCAGTTGTGTGTCTGATTCTTTGACCTAAGGTGCATCGATAGTTCACCTTGAAAGTGTTATAGTTTGACTATACTATAACTCGATCTCCTAGCCATTCAAAATCCTAAGGTGTATGTTGGCTATAGCATGTTCATTGTAGGAATTGGATTGCACCAATAGAAAATCTATCTACCTCGGTGGATGAGGAGTAGCCCTGTGATGATCATGAGAATCAAGTTCATAAGCCCATGGCCATGGTAGAGTGAAATAATACAAAGAGTTTCTATTAAGATATTCATATTGGACTTGAATCGAATGATTAATCATATGATGGATATTAGGGTTTGACGAGTTCACCATAACCCTAATCCGATCGAGGCTTAAGATAGAGAAAATCACACAGGTAACTGCACCGAGAGGTTCATTCTCAGTTCTGATGGGTTGCCACCATATACTGCTAGGTGTCATTGATGGATTTTGGGAGCAATTAGAATGATTTGGATGATCGATCATACTAGTTGTCTGAATCAGAAAAGTTCTAATCCATCGGAAGGTATTTTGATGATATCGATGATAGAGATCATGACATATTTCATTACCATATGGAACTGAATCTAATTAGATCACACAAATAAGGGTTTAGATCTGGATATCATTAATTGGATTAATTCAGTTCAATTGATTTGAATAAGATTCAATTAGGTTCAAAAAAATCGTGCTAGCACACAATTGAGCCTAATGTTCTCCTTTAACAATCATTAAAAAGTTATCTCGACTAAGCCAAATATATTTGGGCTCACTCAGGTACCTTTACTTGGTTTGACTAAAGTTTGTCCAAGTCAGAAAAGGGTTGTCTTAATTTATGAGATAAATTTGAGACAATACCTACCATTTTCCATCATCTGCTAATTCTTATCTTTTGACTTTGGTCAAATATTGATGTTTGACATTTAGACATCTGCCCATATGTCATGCATCCATAGGAGAGAGATTTGACCTTTGTCCACCTGCTAAAAGAAGAAAAGGGAGGGGGTGGACGCCTAGTGAGGCGTGCGCCCAAGGATGATGATGCCTGGAGTCCCATACAGATGGGACTCCAGGTTGCTTCATGGAATAAACTTAGGTGGCGCCTAGGACTCTACTTTGATCAGTCTTGGTACCACCCAAGGATATTTGAGAGGGGCTCTCATCTAATTGGATCAAGTGATGTCATCCCACCAATCAGATTTAGATCTGATTGCACGAAGAGATGTGATTGGCCGGGATGATGTGGCACTGCATGGCGCAGCAGGATCTATATAAACCATGTCTGCACCTAGGTTTCAAGAGTTCTTCTATTGCCCATGCCACATAGCCCCTCTTTCCTCTTCTCCATGCCTACCTCTGATCTTCTCTCTCCTCTCCATGCTTAAGAGGCCTTGGGATTCAGTTTGGTGCGATCCAGATAAGAGAAAGGTAATAAGAAAGGAAGAAGGCAGCACTGCTGCAAGAGATGATACTAGATCTTCAAAAAAAATTTTGAAGACCTTCAGGATCAGATTCAGATCTAATCTTTGAAGGGTAGATTAAGAAGGAGAAGATCTTTAGATCCTATCCGAGTGGATATCGGTAGAGACCAGATAATTTCATGGCTGCATCCAGAACCTCAAGCAATCAGCAGGATCATCATAGGATAATAAGATTATCCAACAATAAGATACAAATTAAATCTGATTTAATTTATTTTTATTTTATTTATTAGATCCATATAATCAAATTTGAAAAGTATTAGATCTGATTTAGATCTAAGAGAAAAAATTTTAAAATATTTTTCTTGATCAAATCAGATCTGAACAAACCTAATCTAAAAAATTGGATTTTCCCTTCACTTCCTTCTCTTCTAAGCATCCTAGAGAAAGTCCAATCAGATCTACGTGAAGAGTTCATGTTGCTGCCTTTCTCTTCAAGTTGAAGAAAAGTTCTAGATCTAAGTTTAGAAATAAGACTTGTAAGGTACTAGCACTCTAGTAGCTTCGGCACTTTGATCAAGACTTAGCTCTATGTGGATACCAGCAGAGGGCAGGCACGTGCACGACTCCGATAGAAATCCACCGGATTTGATCCCATTTGAAATGAAAGAAAGCAATTTAGGTAAGTAATCTTCTTTCTTTATTTCTAATTTTAGATCTTATTTAAATCTTATTTTAGTATGTTAAAACGATCTATAGGTGATTTTGATTAAATCTTCATGTAAGAATGAAAAATAGTTTTCATATTAACATTCTGCTATGATTTCATTAGATGAAAATTTTTTTACATGCATTATCACCAAGAAACTTTACATTACCGTGTAGTTTAGTTCTTATGTCATGAGTCCCGACAAGATGTAAGTTAAGAATAACTCATCAAACTCGTTTGTCCATCATATATCAGATTTAATTGACTTCAGTCCATATGATATCTTACGGAAACTATTTTCCATTATTCATCTATCATGGCTATGGATTTAAGAACTCAGTCTCATGAACTACATAGGACCTCTTCTTATCTATCAAGATCAATAGATCCTATTTTAAAGCATATCCTGTTCTTACAATAGACCTATTATAGCTAACATATACTATAAGGTAACGAATAGCTAGATGACCAAATGATTGTGCAATCAAACTATAGCAATCCCACTATGAACAGTCGAGGCACCATAGGTTAAAGAATTATCTAGATAACTGCAACATCGAGTAAGTCACTAATAACTAGATAGCCATCCAAGTGACTTCTCGTGCTAGTCATGCTCAGTATCCTTGATCTTTATCAAGCACCTGCACTCTCACTTTAATATCTCCATACTGTAGACTTGAGATCCATCTATCCAAAAAGAAAAATAATTCGTACACCAATCTATTTGAATTATTCACCATTTTCATAATGATCCATCAATCGAGAGCATTTAGAAATTAACCCCAATTAGCAAGTACCTCAAATTCTAACCCCAATTGATAGGGACCTCAAATTCATAACTCCTGAGAATACATGTTATTATCAAGTCTACTCCTCGGATAATTTATAGATACAAAAATATACATAACATGAATGAAAAAAATTAAATTTTATTTATTTTAAAATTTTAATTATAAAATTATGTCCTTAGAATTGTACATGTATCAACCAATATGACTTTTAGGACATACATCTAACAGTACCTTATCACTAGATGATACGTGATATTATGACTTTATTGTAAGATGACATGCAGCGTACTATAAAATGACATGTAGCTGACTATAAGATGATATGCGATATTATGATTTTGTCGTAAGATGATACACAGCACACTGTAAGATGACATGCAGCTTACTATAAGTTGATATATAGTGTTATGACTTTGCTGCAAGATGATACACGGCATATTGCAAGATGATATGTAGGTTGTTGCAAGCTGATATGCAGCCTACTATAAGATGATATGTGATATCATGATTCTGCTATAGGGATAATTTGATCATGGCTTATGGTTGATGAGAATCTAATAATTTGAAAAAAATTAAATTCTTGAAAGAAACTCAAATTTTGAAAAAAAAAATAAATTTAGCATAAATTATGTTTTGATAATGCTCATGATAGAAATTAATATTGAACTGATGAATTTTATATGATTACTTTCTATAAATAATTATTTATTTTATTATCTAATTTAATTTAGTTGAAGTGATCATTACTTATTAGACTATATAACTCATTATTTTCTATTTTATCATTTTTACAGATCTTGAAAATTAAGATGAGACAGAAATATGTTTGAAAGAATTATTAGAAGCAGAACCTCAATACTTTTATCTTAGATTAGAAATGTTATTGAATTTGATGTAAAATTTTTTGAATATTATTGAATTTATTGAGCCATTTAAATTTAAAATTTAAATTATTAAATTTAAATTTAATTTATTGACTAATTTTTCATTGTATAATGAGATGTCTTAATTGCATATTTGTAGGAAGAGTTCTCCATGAGTATGCTATAATTGTCATGATTTTTAGCTCGCAACCTCCGGTTGGGGCATGCCATATACATTTCACTATCTAATTTTTACTATAGGTGTAACATTTAACCTCCTATTCTTCTTTTTTTCATTAAATAAACTAGCCATCGGTCGCTCTCTAACCTATTTAAATCTTAAAATATCTTAGCCAATTTTGGATAAGGTTAAAAAGGCCAGAGCATCCCCAATTAGCATATTTAATTTTGATTTTTTAAGACTAATTTAATCATTTTAACCTTGCCCAAAATGAGCTAAAATATTTTAAGACATATAAGAGAATGATGACATTCCGTCAACTTATTTGACAAAAAGATAACTATAGGAGGTTATAAATTATATACAGTAAAAATTAGGTAGTTTGATGCATATTTTCAATATGTTTTGCCGGAAAAAATATAATGTATATTTTCGAAATGTTGGATGAAAATATATGATTATCTCATCCCAACAAGAGGGGCCGGCATTATTTACTTTATATATCGTTTTTTTCCATTCGTTGTCACCTTGCATGTCCATACAACTAGGCAGATGCGTTGGGATCGACCTTCTGATAGATGATCTCATGAACTTTTTTTTTTTTAACCACTCAGTTCAAAATATCTAAGCAAAGAGAAGGATACGGAGGATAGAAGGCTTTCCCATGCTCACAACGATAGGCCTGAATCACTTGGTTTCCCTAAACAGCAAAAACTGAGTATAGGGAGAGGGAAAGTGGGAGGGGAGAAAAGGGGAAAAGTAAGTCTCTGTTTGGGTGCGTGGAATGGGAAGCAGGAGAGCAGGGCCTACAAGCAGAAACCACGTATCAAGAAAAGGAAATCATTTTCCCAGCCAAAAGCTGTTGGGTGGGAAAGTTGCATCGTCTTCTCTCTCCCATGGTAACCAAGGAGGAAAGACTCGTCAACTCGCTTAAAGGGGTGGCCTGACAATCACAACATCTGATACGGAGAGGAGAGAGACGGATCATTAAAGAAACGATGGTCTCTCCCACAACCATTACTAAGAAACGATGGTCTCTCCCACAACCATAAAGTAATGGGGGTGGGAGCTCTCGTTCCCCCAGCCATTTGATTACCTTGAGAACAGCGAGAACTAGGGACCATCATTTTTGTTTGCTTTTCCATTTTTGTTTGCTTTCGGAAAAGATTGGGCTCCGTGTTCCAGGTTAAGCTGAGATTTTGGTTCAATTATACTTGGACAAATGATGACATTGTGACAAAAGAAATGATCATCCCTATGATACAATCCTGCAAAAGTGCTATGAAATAAAAGCTTTTGAAAAATTACAAGTACACCATCTCAAATTTAAATCATTTATATTTAAATAGATCTCAAAAATTTAAAAATATCAATTCGCTATCAAAACTTTAAATTCTCTGTAATATGACTCAGCTATGTATCTTTATTTTTATATGAGAATTATATGATAACTAAACTTTTATAAAATCCTAGACTTGTGTTTTCCACTAGCATAACAAAGGATTCTTGTTTTGGCATGAATTAAAATGGAGAGCTTTGATATCTATGCTGATAGATGAATGATAGAGGATAGTATGCTTTAAGGAATGTGTATATTAATGGAAGATAAAAAAATGGAGTGCTTTGTGATCTCTGTAGGCTAATAGATGATAGAGAATAGAGTACTTTGAGATCTAGGACCAATAATAGAGAATGATATGCTTTGATATTTATGTAAGCAGATGGATAATATAAGGTGGAGTGCTTTAAAATTTATGCAATTGATGGATAATAGAAGATAGAGTGTTTTGAGATGTGAGCAATTGAATATATAATAAAGAATGAAGTGCTTTGAGATCTATGTAGATAATTGAATAGTAAAGAGTGAGACATCTTGAGATTTGTGCAAGTGTATAGGTAGATGATGGAGCACTTTAATATCTATATAGGCAAATGAATGATAAAGAATGGGATGCTTTATGATTTGTACAATCAAATGGATGATAAAAGATGAAGTGCTTTGAGATCCGAATAGGTGAATGGATGATAGAGGATGAAGCACTTTGAGACTTGTATAAGTAGATGAATGATAGAGGATAGAATGCTTTGAAATTTGTGTAGGTAAATAGATGACAGAGGATGAAGCACTTTGATATCTATGTAGATGCATGAATGATAAAGAACGAAGTGCTTTGAGATTTGTGCAGATAGATGTATGATAGAGTATGTAGTACTTTAAGATATGTATAGTTGGATCAATGACAAAGGACAATATGCTTTGAGATGTGTAGTTGGGTGGATGAGACAAAATAGGATACTTTAAAATCTATGTCGATAGATGGATGATAGAGGACAAAGCATTTTAAAATCTGTGCAGGCTGATGATTGATGGAGGATAGACTATTTTAAGATCTATACAAGTAGATGGATGACGAAAGATGGTGCACATTAAAATTTATACAGACAAATGGATGACAAATGGAGTGCTTTGGCCTATGTGTAGATGGATGAAACATACAATGAAGTACTTTGAATTTTATGCAAGAAGATAGGTAATAGAAGATAGAGTATTTTAAAATCTATGCAGATAGATGGATGATAATGATAGAATGTTTTAAGATCTATATATGTAGAAGAACGACAGAGAATGGAGTGTTTAAGATCTATGCAAGTGGATGAATTATAAAAGATGAAGTGCTTTAAGATTGCATGAAAGCTGGCCTGTATGAACATAGGATATTTGGTCGTTTTCTCACACCATTGATAGTGTCAAGATCTAGATAGTTGGCTTCGCCATATTGCAACAAAAATAAAATTTTAGTGGCTAATTGAAATTTTTTAAATTTTTGGGTTTTAAATGTAATTGGCCTAGAGTTAAAATGGCTTTTGTAATTTTTCCAAATTTTTATCTATACAATAAAAAAAGATGGCTATAATCTTAAGAATGCTGAGGTTTGGTGGTGATAGAGAGTGCTGATTGATATCTTGTTCTCCTTGAAAATTGTTGGTTGGGTTGCCATAACTTTTTAGCCTACAACTTTATTTTAATTAGGATACAAACAAGCCAAATAGCTCGCAAGCAACTCAAGCTTGGCTCGGATCTAAGCTCGACTTAATTTGATTATTGTTAACCTCAAGTCAAGCTCAAGTAGTTTGAATAATTTTTTTAGATTGAATTCGAATAGAAAATATGTCCACACACATACACACATATATATATATATATATATCATATTTATTCATAGTATATATTATTATTTTAATAATCTAAAAATATAATATTTATATTTTTAATTTGATCTAACTCCTTATGTTTAACTATATTTTCTAATTATAACCAGGGCTTGAATTCAAACTCGAGCTAAAGCTCGAGTACAACTCTAGTGATATTAGAAGCAAGTAGATCTTAAATATTATTATTTTTTAATTAAATTAAATTTAAAATTAAATATTAAGACTCCATGGGTCTCAAGTCGAGCTTAAACCCCAAGTATTCTAAACTAAATAAAACTCAAGCCTCTAGCAACTCATTTCGTCTCAATTGCACCCCTAGTTTCAATCTTCAATGATCTGCGAGATCTGCTGCATTTCTTAGATTGGTATCACGAGTAGTATGGCTTTGATGAGATCAAGTCCCTTTCTTTCCCAACACGAGCACCTTTTCCTTTACTCTGATTGAGACTACATGCGCTCTTGCCTGTGACCTCGACATTCTCGAGGAAGGGACCATCCAGCACAGTGCTTTAGGGCACGCACCCATGTGGCTACCTTGAGCTTGGGATGTGAAGGTTAATTTATGTTGTTTCTAGTGGGTCAAAAGTCACCTAATAAACGTACAAGAACTATTAAGAGTGCAAGTTAATGATACATGTAAAAGATACGAAAAGGCCAAACGAGATGGTTAAACGTTGCAAACCCCATAACCCCCTGCCCCCTACCCCCGCGCGCGCCCCCTACCCCACGCCCGCGCCCAAAAAAGAGAGAGAAGAGAAGAAGACGAAAAAGAGGAAGAAAAAAAATGGAAAAGAAAAAAAAGAAAATGATGTCGACATCAGTTTTCTGGTGTTTGACATGATGGTGGCAGGCAGTCTTCCGCTAGGCAAGGATCGACGGGCCTTCAACCTTTTCCACAGACTTTTAGACGCGGTGCTGATCAGCTACAGTGCATTTAGACTTCAAAAATTCAGCTAACTGAAGTTAATTTAAAGCTACGGCAAAGAAGATTGATGTATCAGAACATGATAAGGTCGTAACATGGAGACCATGCAGTGGAAATAAGCACCAAGGGACAATGATGAAGTAAACTACAAGGAAAAAAATGTGTTGCTCTTCAACCACCATTGCAGTGTTCGCATGCAGAAAGCCTGAAGCTGTCCGGCTTCCTCTCACTGCACAAAATTAAAAGAAACTCAAAGATGATAATTTCCACACAAGTTAATCTATCTTCTTGCTTATAAACTAAAGATTAAAAAATAAGGAAGATGATTAGCACCACGACATATATCTTGCGCAGGATTATGAACACAAAATGCATTCCTAGAATATGCTCGGATGGTAGTTGAAAACGATACATAGTGCTGATTGCCACCTCTACCAGTGTCAGATTGCAGCAGAAACAGCTAAAACAATATACATCATTTTCATCTCAAGCATCATAGAAGATGTGAAGTAATACATGCAAGACAATGCCATTCCTCACAATGAAGGAAGAGGTGAAGGTAACCTGCCGAATATTGTGGACAACCGATGGAGGCTGGCTTGCTTGGTTTCTGCAACCCCACAAGTTCATGATTTGTTCCATTCTAAGACATTTATGGTAAACCCAGAGCTAACATATAGAGATGCAACAGTGGCCTTTGGCTGATACAACTGCATTATGACAACAGACGGCAACAATCATTACATGTCGAAGAACCAAAGACTGCCGTATCTACTGAAACTGAAGAAAAGAATGAATCTCACTCCATGGAGAAGACATTTAAAATTTTGTTTCAATTCTTCAATTACTTGCAAGAACAAAGGATTCTATTCACTAAATCTAGATTAAATTCTGCAATTAGGGACGGCATAAATATCATTTTTGGAAAGCAGGACTTCGGATCGGACAGGAAAGCAATAATGGAATGGTTAACAAAAGGCACAGGAAAATGCTCTGTTGAGTCCCACGCTTCATGGTACCCATCTGTAAAAAGAACTTGCAACCGCAGTGGTCCTCACTAATTAGGTAAGTGTCTTAATCATGTGTTTCAGAACATGAGCAAAAGTATCTAGTTTTCTCAGTTAATGATATCATTATTATCATAATATAGAAGACAAAAACCAATATTACGGATGTCTGCTCTCACATTCAATAAACTGTCTTCCTGATTCTATGGCTGAACCATAGAATCCAAGGAAACAGACAATTGGTCAATAATTCAAGGATTAAAGAGCTTACATCTGAATTAAAAAAAAAAAACAAAAAAAACTGTATTTTGCTGGTAGTTATCGGAAAAACATGCAACCCATGCAAGGAGAAACAAAAACAAGCTCATTGAAGTGAATTGCTTGCTGAAAACTCATTCATCAAGAATGGAAAAGGAAACCTCACGGAACTTCTAGCAAAAAAGTTGCATTAGTATGCCTTAAAACTGAAGTTTCAGACATCAGTGAGGCAAGAATTTGAAGCTCCAAGTCCAAATAAAATAAGTGAGATCACCGACTGACTCAAGGTCCACACCACCAACTTGATGAGATCCTTTAAAGGCCACAAGCAACTTGATGCAATAAAAAAGGGAACAAGAGAACAAAGAATTAAAGAAGGGAAAAAACAATCGAGGGAGATATGAAGAGGAAAAGATGAGGGAAGAAGTGGGGAGGGCTTGGGGAATATATGCAGGTCAGAATCAGGCAAGAAAGATTGGACACCTTGGTTTCTCACATTTCTAATAGGATTCTGGCTCAGATCCTGATCCATTAATGAACTTCAGATAACTCCAAAATTTAACTTCCAAAACTATAGTTTTGCTTGATATTATACATCCGAATGAACACCTTCAATGCATAAAACTAAGCATTGGTTTCAAAAGAAATAAAACTATGCTACTGTATGTATTGAATTTACAAGGCTTGCATGTACAGATTCTACCTTTTTCTTATAATGCTAAGCAGTTCGCATCTCATGCCAACTAATTACCAGCATCATTTCTACAACTCTCACATTAATGTTCTTCACCTTCTTTCTATTTAAGAATGAATAAATGATATTTATACATGTTGGGGATAAACCCGCTTTTGCCGAAGTTCTATCGGATGTCTGATCTTGGGGTAATCCCACCCAGTGGCGACAGCTATGGCCGGGCTCTAATCGGTAAAGGCCTTCAGGTTTTAGTTCACTCTAAGGTGGCCGATCTTCAACTCATGACCGCTAGTGATTCTCTCAGCTACGCTGATCAACTCTAGAATCCATAAGATATTATGAGTCCCGCTTGAACGAGCTTGAATAGTAAAAATAATCAGGTTCCTCCACCATACACGGACGACCCTCTCCAGTCGAGCGAAACCTCAGACGAACTTGAACAGTGAGAGCAGTCGCTTGAGCAGTTGAAATGCTGAGGTTTCACCCCTCGGGTGGTCTAGCCTGGCCAGTTTGGAAGCTAACCGAACTTCTTTCCTATCGAATCTTCCTCAAATTGAGTATCGCTATCACCATCAAATCTCATCTCAAGAGTCTCCGACTAATAGAACCTCCCCCAGACAAACTTCTATACTTTATCTTGAACTCCTATCAGACTTCTCCTTCCATCGAACTTCTCCAATAGTTGTACTCCTCCAGGACTTCTTTTTCAGACGGACTTCTCCAACTGTCAAACTTCTTTTCGACTTCTTCAGCAGTCGAACTTCTACCGGACTTCTCCTTTTGTCAAACTTCTCCAGCAGTCGAATTTCTACCAGATTTCTTCCATCAAACTTCTCCATCAGTCGAACTCCTACCGGACTTCTTCTTCCATCGAACTTCTCCATCAGCCAAACTTCTATCGAACTTTTTCTTCCGTCGAACTTCTCTTATAGTTGAACTTCTGTCGGACTTCTCCTTTCATTGAACTTCTCTTACAGTCGAACTCTTGCCGGACTTCTCCTTCCGTCGAACTTCTCCATCAGTCGAATTTTTTTCGGACTTTTTCCCCCAGTTGCCTAAGGGGCTCCATCCGATCGAATTTTCTCTAAACTCTCTCAGTAGGATCCCTTCCGTATCCCTCCCAGCTGTCCGAAAGAACCTTGGCACTTACTCTTAATATAGCAAATTATTAGTGCAAAATCTGATCATTACCAAATGAGTGCTAGAGTCGGAGAAGACGAGGTCGCCGTCGGTGATCTACAAGATAAGTCTCATTTAGAGCCTAGGATGGGTGACTCCGGCAAGATCCTTCGACGATCAAGTCAGCTCTTTCGGCCAAAAGAAATGGAGTACTCAGTAGAGAAAGTTGTAGAGTATCGAGAAGAAGAAGAGAGCTTGGAAAAAATGTATCTGGAGGATTCCTTTTATAATTCGGAGTTTGTAACAAACTGATAGTGACAGCAGCAACTGCTTGGTAGTGGGGCATTCGAAACCATGTGAGATTTATTATGGAGAGTGGTGTCCATTATCGTGACGTGCTAGTCTATTGGAGACCCAATAGCTAGAGTTTGAATGAGGTAGTTGCAGGCAACGAAGTGCTCTTGGGTATTATTATTTTGAAGGAGTTCGAAGGCTCTTAAGATTGACTATGTGCTGGCTTTTATTTGCTATGTTGAAGGTGTACACCATGATTCTTTTAGACGGCTGGAAGGAATTTGGCCAGAAGAGAAGTTCGACAGGGATTCGATCGGCAAAGAAGTCTGAAAGACGTTTGATTGAAAGGAGTCCAACTGTGAGGGGTCCGCTTGGACTGAGTACTGACTGATGGCCATAATAGGCAAGCACGATTGAAATATTGGTCTCTACTATTCATTTGAGGTTCAACCACTTTCAGGGTCGCTCACTGATGAATAACGATAAAGCGCTGAAGTTCGTCTAGGGATAGTTCGAAAGAAGCTCAACTATTGAAGGAGTTTGGCTGAGATTCTGCCAAAAAAAGGAGGATCTAAGAAAGTTCGTCCAAGTGGGACCACACATGTTATCGGAAGAAGATCGACCAGACGGGATGCACAAGAGTTGGAGACTTGGTCGGTTCTTTAGGGCAGAAGTATTGACTGTTCAAGCTTGTCTGAAGAAAAAATCCACAACGTCCTATCGAATCCAAAATCGCTCTTCCTAGCCAATCGGATTATCTGTTCATAGTGTTGGAGGTCGGCCATCTCGAAATGATTTAGGGTTTGAATACTCCCATGGGTTGAGGTTCAATTTTTATAGCTGTAATCGAATGGAACTGATTAAGAGTCGGAGTCTTAGTCAGACTTCGACAAGCATAAATTTATCTCCAACACTAGTCTCCCTACTTTCGAGTTCGAAGTTTGAAGGATGGGAGTAAAATAGAGACTGTCGAAGTTTGATGGATTTTTCAACCCTGTTAGGTTTTCCGTGTCTAGGTTGGATGGAAAATTTTAGCTTTTACTAGACTAGCGTCAAAGCTTCGTAAATACGTGGTGATCTAAAAAGATGTTTTTCAAATTTTCCATCAGAAATCTGCTCGAAATACAGCGCTATTAAAGATCTGCCGGTTGGAAGCTTTCTGCCATGATGAGTGGGACACGCATCGATCAGAAATTGGCTGGAGGAAATATGCAATCATAACTATCTTGGGACTTCAGGGGCAACTTAAACCTACCTTCCTCCTTTGAGTCCTTACTTCTTCTGAAATCTTCATCTCCTTCCTTTGGTTCCCCTCTCCATTCTGAGTGAGAGTTCAGGCTTCTTCCTTCATTTTTCTTGGTTTCCAGCGCACCTCCCTTCGATTTTTGCTTCATTCATCATCTTCTTGTTCTTCTCAGCCAATTTAGGTCAACTCTCCAACACTTTTTTGGATTATCTCTACACTTTGCTTTCTCGCTCTTTTTATTTTTGTCGAAGTTTAAATACCTTATTTTTTTTTATTTTTGGAGCGATTCCTCGATTTTATCTCAATCCAAATGTCTAGCGAGGGATCCTGGTCAACTTATTCTGGAAGCCCGACCCCTCTAACCTTGGTGAACCTACCTCCTGAGGAGGCCGAACCCTTGGGATCAGCCATCCTTTTGTGCCTACGACCATCTCTTGTAGACTTCGACCTGACGACCTTTCCTTAGCTAGGATTCAATTTAGAATTCCTCCTGAGTACAAGCTTGAACTCTCTGGGCCCAACGATCGACCTTGCTCACCCCATTTCGGTCGAATCTATTTGTATGTCGAAACCTTTCGGACTAGGCTTAGGTTATCCTTACCTCCTTTCGTAACTAACCTATTTAGGTTTCTTAATATTTTTCTTGTTGTCATGGCATCAAACTCCTTTAAATTCATCATAAAATTTTTCTCTCTGTGCACCATGGCAGGCATCTGACCTACCATTTTCTTGTTTTATAATTCTTTTATCTTTAAATATCATCCCACCGCTAAGAATTAGTGGTATGTGTCTCCATAGTTTGGTAGGAAGGGACTACTCAAAGATACTCCTTCCTCCGTTCACGACTGAAAGAAGAAATTCTTCTTCATTTTCCATCCCTCCCTAGGGCTAGGGCTTCCTCCGTGGGGCGAGGTAAGGGAATTAGTCCACCAAGCTCCAAGCTAGAAAGTGAGGATCAGAGTTCAATTGATAAGCTGAAGTCCTTTGACGCTCCATTAATCCCTAGACTTCTGGATGAGCAGATCTTGTTCAATTTTGTTCTCAGTCCTTTTAACCCAACAGATAGTTCTTCATATTCAACCAGCTGGTGGTATTCATTCTACTAATCTTCTAACTTTATCTTTATAGAAATGACTTTAGAGGAATGAAACTGCTTGACGAAGAAAATCCCAACCCTTAAAAGGATGGATGGTTCTTTCGACGAACCGCAGAAGAAGGCTCAGACTGGAGAGTCGAGCCAGGCCGTGCCAATTCGATCAATACCAACCCTTGAGCCTGTCGTTATCGCACCGAGCTCGGCTCTATCTGATGAACCCGCCCCTCCTACTCCTGTTCGGCAAGAGGAAGTTATGGAGAGGAAGAAGAAGATGGTCATCAGCAAGAAGGTCGAACAGAAGGCCAAGGGCTCTGTAGGAGAGGACTTAGCCAAGAATAGGATTTCTTGGATGATCGAGAGGTCGTCTAGTCACTGAAGGAGGGGAGCATCCTTCCCCACATCGTAGAAAGAATGTGCTAGAAGGATGACGTCGAGAGGTTCGATGAGTCCTTCGCCGCCTTCCTAGAGGCAAGTGACTTCTTCTAATTTTGGCTTCATACTCTTCAGGCTTTAAAGTTGGGATCTTTTAGGATTCTGACTCACTTTTTATTTTGCATTTGGGACACTACCTTTTTGCCCACTTTGAGATAGCAAACCAAAATCGGGCCGAAGCTTTCAGAGCCCTGGAGGAAGCCCGCGTAGAAGCTGAGAAGGCTCGGGCCGGGACTGACATTCTAAAGGTCACCTCAGAGACTTATTTGTTTGAAGTAGAACGCCTTCAAAAAGAGTTGAGAGAGGAGCGTGGTGAGATGACAAGGCTGAGGGCTGAGCTAGCTCTGGAGAAGGAGGAGAAAAGAAAGGTGTAGGAGGAGATTAATGCCGCCATGGAGAGGACTGTGCAAGACTTCAAGTTCTCCAAGGATATGGAGGATATCAAAATAGCCTTCACCCAGGAAGCCTTCTTGGAAGGGTTCTAGGTTTGCTTGGGATGGGTCGTCAAGAACTTCCCCGACATCGATCTGGACTTTCTCTTAGAAGAGCTAGAGAGTAGAGGTGGCCCTTCATGCGCCGATGCCGAGGTTGCCCCTACCGCCCATGCCATCGAAGCTGCCCCAGTAATTCCAAAATCTATAAGTGCAGCATCCGAGCCTACCCGTGAACCAGAGGTGGCTGAGAATGTTCTGACCTCTCCAATGGGTGAGCCACTCGAGGTCTAAACCTTTGACATCTATGTAATTCTCTCTATTTTTTTTGATGTACTAAAAATATTTGAAGTAGTGAAAGCAAATCTCTCTTTTTCTTTATACCCTACGTTGCACGTGATTCAGAATGCCTCCGATAACTAGGGCCACAACCCCTATTCTTCGGTTGACGCTGACCCCTTGCCTTAGGGAGTTTCGTTCAAGCCTTTAATAAGAGATTTGAAGAAGGAAGTTCATCTTTTAAGAAAAAAAGTTGAAGAAGGTTGAGGCCGACCTTCAGTCCTCTCAAAAGAATGCTTGTAAGGCGACCAGAGAGATCACTCGCCTCCATGACTTGCACATGAAGGATGTGAAGAGCTTTAGTATCTGGAAGGATAGCTTTGAGAAGAAGATCACCGAACTCAAGAGAAATACCAGTGATAAATCCTAGGCACTGACGACAAAGATCAACTTTCTTGAAGCTGACCTGAAGAAGGCTAGGGAAAAAATCTGTCTCCTAGAAGGAAGCTCGTCATGGTCCCCTGACAAGGCCTGGTATGACTGGGATTGGTCAAAAAGGTTCTCTCAGCTTCAGAAGCAGCTGCAAGATACCGAGGATTGGCATAATAGCTATCGAGTGACCTGGGCAGGGAAGATGTCCAAGCTTGAAGGCAAGCTCAAGACTGTCAGAGATGAAGCAGCTTATCTTCAGAAGTGATTGCATAGTAGTTGGGAAGCTAGCATGAGTGGTGAGTCAGAGAAGATCGCCTCCTTGAAGAGGACCATCGATGAGCTTTCAGAGGTGGTTGGGGCGGAGAAGGTCGAGGTTCAATGGCTGAAGCTTTAGCTCACCTGTGAATATCGAGCTATCGAGGACACAGAGGCTGAGTCTGAAGTTTTGAGGAGACAATAATGAGAGCTTGAGGGTAAGTTTCAGCTCGCCAATAGAATGTACATAGATGGTCTCTACAAGAAGCAGGAGCTTGAGGAGGAGATCTTTAGGCTAAAGCAGGCCTTGGTGATGGTCGGAATCGACAGTCCAAAGTCTGAGGAGTTCGATCCATCTTAGAGCTTTGGCCTCTTCCTCTTTTTTTTTTTTTCAGTGTAATCGATCTTGTTGATCTATGTTGTGCTTGTAATAAACTTATTTTTGTAATGAAATAGTATACTTCTTGTTATTTTTGTTTCGTATGAATTCGAGGCTTATTTGTGGCCTTACCTTCATTACCTCATTTTTCTCTATGTTGTCTTCTTATGAAATGCTTATTGTGGATGCCGAACTAGGACCTCTTCTACAAACCAGAATAGGATTCCGCCTTTCATATTTAACATAGTTAGGTTGTCACAGAAAAAACATGTATGGATTCTCTATTGAGCTTCTTTCTTCCCCTTATCTTTGGTCAACGAGGTTCCAACATTTGCTCACATTAGGATAAGGCTTTTCTTCTATTCCTAACATGGCTTGTGGGGGCATGTTAAGGGTCATCAGTAGGGCTTCTCCCCCATCTCGTCTTAGTTTAATGAGGCCTTCAACTTTGCTCACGTTAGGATGAGGTTCTCCTCCTATTCCTAATGAGCTATAGGGGCACATTAGAGCCATTGATAGGGCCTTTCCCCTCATCCCATCTTAATTTAATAAGGCCTTCGACTTTGCTCATGTTAGGATGAGGTTCTCCTCCTATTCCTAACAGGCTGTAGGAGCATATTAGGACTGTTGGTAGGGCCTCTCTCCTCATCTCATCTTAGTTCAACGAGGCCTTAGATCTTGCTCATGTTAGGATGAGGTTCTCCTCCTGTTCCTAATGGATTGTAGGAGAACATTAGGGCCGTTGGTAGGGCCTCTTCTCTCATCTCATCTTAGTTTAATGAGGTGTTCAACCTTGCTCACGTTAGGATGAGGTTCTCCTCTTGTTCCTAACGGGCCACTTTAGGTTGCTTCAGAGGGTTATTAGTCATTACATAATTTTTGCATCAAGAACTAATGATGTTTAAATAGAAAAAAATTATTGAAGAAAAGTCACTGATAGTACATTCTTAAGTTTTTTGAATTTTAAGACCATGGAAGTGTCACTCCTCTGAGTTTCCTCAAGTAATAAGTTTTGGACTGGACGACCTTCTCTACTTTATATGGACCTTCCTAATTTACGGCTAGCTTTTCTTGATCTTGAGGCTACGAAATGGACACTCGTCGGAGCACTAAATCTCCCACTCTAAATGCTTTATTTTTTACTTTGGAGTTATAGTATCTGGCTACTCTTCATCTGTAGGCTGCCATCCAAACTTGGGCTTCTTCTCTTTTTTTCTTCAATAGATCGAGGTTGATTCTAAGGTCCTATGAGTTATGCTATTCATTGAAGGCTACGACCCATATTAATGAAAGTTTGAGTTCGATTGGGATGACTACCTCCATTCCAAAGACCAAGACGAACGGTGTTGTCCCAGTCGGTAGTCTTTGAGTAGTTCGGTACGCTCAGAGAATGTGGTAGAGTTCGTCCACCTAAGTTTCCCTCGCTCTTTCAAGCCTTGCTTTGATGTCCTACAATAAAATTCTGTTGGTCACCTCTGCTTCACCATTTGCCTGCAAATGGATCATTGATGTAAAGTGATGGAAGATGTTTAGATCTTCGCAAAACTTAGCAAACCTCATTTCGGCAAATTATCACCCATTATCTATTATGAGAGTTTGGGGTAGACCAAACCGACAGGCGATTGACTTTCAGATGAAGTTCTGTACCTTGGCCTCGGTAATTTTTGCCAATGGTTTGACCTCGACCCGTTTGGTGAAGTAGTCGATTACAACTAGAAGAAACTTTTGTTGCTCGGATGCCATTGAAAAAGGGCCAAGTATATCCATTCTCCACTACGCGAATGGCCAGGATGCACTTAGTGGAGTAAGCTTGGAGATCGACTGTCTTTGTATGTTTGCATTTCTCTGATAGTGGTCATATTTCTTGACATACTCTATAGAGTCATGGTACAAGGTCGGCCAATAGTACCCCTGCCAAAATAGTCTTTATGATAGGGATCTGGCCCCTACATGACTTCCATAAATTTTCTCATGTACTTTTCATAATGCGAAGTCAGCCTCTGAAGGTTGGAGAAATCTCAAGAGTGGTAGAGAATACGATCTTTTATACAACTTGCTTTCATACAGAACATACCGAGAAGCTTGATTTCTAAGTTTCCAGACTTCTTTTTGATCATGAGGAAGAATTCCATCCTTGAGGTAGGCAACTAGCGGGTCAATCCAGCTCAACTCATGCTCAACTTACAGCATAGGCTGCGACTCCTCCGAGCTTGGGCACTTTAGAATTTCAAAAAATACTTCTTTGGACAGTTCGATTAGGGCTAAAGTGGCCAACTTAGAGAGAAGGTTGGCCCTTGTATTTTTCATTCTTGGAATCCATTGGATGCTAAAATTTTTGAAGGCCGAAGTCAAGTTTTTACTTTCTCAAGATACTTCATCATGCTTTCCTAGCGGGCTTCATAGTTGCCGCTAACTTGTTCGACCACCAACTAAAAATCACTGAAAACTTAGAGCCGGTCTGCCTCTAACTTTTTTGCTATTTTTAACCCAGTGATTAGAGCTTCATATTCGGCTCCATTATTAGTTGCAAGAAATTCAAAGCGTAGTGCATATTCGACGATGACTCCCTCGGGGTTAACTAAGACCAACCCCATACCTACTCCGATAGTGTTGGATGAACCATCCACGTACAGAGCCCAAAAGCCTTTGAAAATATCGGCGTTCTCTTTAGAGGGGCTCGATTACAACCATGAAATGCTGGTTTCATACCATTCAAGCTCGGCTTCATCTGAAATGGTGCATTCTACTACAAAATCTACTAATATCTTAGTTTTGATCAATGACCGGGGTCAGTAATTGATGTCAAACTCTGTAAGCTCGATTGCTCATTTTGCAATTCTTTTGAAGGCATCCGTTCGATGAAGAGCTACTTTAATTGGTTGATCTATGAAGATAGTTATGGTGTACCCCTCAAAGTAAGGTTAAAGTCTCCTGACAGTAATTAGAAGAGAGTAAGTTAATTTTTCTAACTTAGAGTATCTGATCTCTGCATCCTTCAGGACTTGGCTTATGTAGTAGATCGATCGCTGCACTTTTGCTTCCTCCTTGACCAGGACCGCTGCCAGGGCTACTAGGGAGACTACTAAATACAAGAATAATTCTTCTCCAGGCTTAGGCTTTGCCAATAGTGGGGGCGAGATGAGATAGTTTTTAAGCTCCTCGAATGCCTATTGGCGTTCCACCATCCAGCAGAAGCTCTTTGACTATTTGAGAACTTGAAAGAAGGGCATGCATCGCTCGGCTGATCTTGAGATGAAACGATTTAGGGATGCCACCTTTTCAGTCAAGTGCTAAACTTCTTTGATTATTCTTCATGTAGTCATATCCTGAATAGCATAGATTTTTTTTGGATTCATCTCAATCCCACGCCTTGACATCATGAATCCCAAGAACTTTCTTGAGGTTATATCAAAGGTGCATTTGGTCGAATTCAGCTTCATCTTATACTTCTTAAGTATGCTAAAGGTCTCTTCGAGATCCATGATGTGATTTATTGAAGCCTGACTCTTGATGAGCATGTCATCCACATACACCTCCATGTTTCGATCGATCTGCTTCCTGAAGATTTTGTTGATCAGATGCTGGTACATTGCCCCTACATTCTTGAGTCCAAAAGGCATAATCCTATAATAGTAAAGACCACGGTTAGTAATAAAAGCAATTTTCTCCTCATCCTCTAGCATCATTCAAATTTGGTTATAGCCGAAAAAGGCATCCATGAAGGTGAGGAGCTCATGGCCGGAGGTTACATCCACCAACTGGTCAATCCTAGGCAAGGGGTAGCTATCTTTTGGGCAAGCTTTGTTCTGCTTCTTGAAGTCTATACACATCCTCCACTTGTCGTTCATCTTTTTGACGAGCACCATGTTTGAGATCCAGCTCGGATAGTTAACTTTCTGAATGAATCCAGCCTTGAGGAGCTTGTCGATTTCTTCCATAATTGCTTTCTTCCTCTCTAAAGCATGGCTGCGCATCTTCTTTTTTACTGGTCGATACCTAGGATCAGCAGCCAGCCAATGTTCCATGACCTCGGCATCGATTCTCAACATATCTGTTGGCACCCAGGCAAAGACATCTGCATTCTTTCGAAGGAAGGCAATAAGTTGCTCTTGAACCTCATCCTCCAAGTTGAAATCGATCTGCACAGTGTGCTCCACATTTTCATCGTTCAATGGGATGGAAATGAGGTCTTCCATAGACCCGCCTCGCTCCTCTATAAGGTCATCGTGGATATCCAGCCCATCAATAAGACAAAAATTGGATTGGGTGTTTTTCTGTAAGGTGATGGAGTAACAATGCCTTGCTAAGGCTTGGTCTACCCTAATCTCTGCAACTTCGTAGCTTGTCGGAAACTTCATCTTTAAATAATAAGTTGAGACTATAGCTTAGAGTGCGTTCAAACTAGGTCAACCAAGAATGGCATTATAGGCAGATGAGTCTTTTATGATTAGAAAATCGACCGGCGCTTTAGCCGGCTTTAGGCATTGTCCTGCAGCCATAGTTAGACTTATTGTGCCCTCAACTGGCACGACGTCGCCAGTAAAGCCTACCAATGGAAAGTTCATAGGTTCCAAGTGATTATTAGATAAAGATATTTTTGAGAAAGCATTATAAAACAAAACGTCGATAGAGCTTCCATTATCTACCAAAACGTGGTGCACATCATAGTCAGCAATATTTAAAGAGATTACAACCACATCATTATGTGGGAACCGGACTCCTTGGGCATCCTTGTTGGTGAAAGCAATGGGCTCTTCAGTTCTCCACCTCTTTTTGGGCTCTGCTGATCTACTAGCCTTCCCTCACCAAAGTCCCCCAGAGATGGTGTTGATAATATCGAGGGGTGGCCGATCTGTCTGCTGCTCCTCCCTTAGCGGTTTTGGTTGCAACAATGCCCTTGGTCGATCTTTCTATCCTTCAAGCCGATGCCGTAGGAATCGACCAAGCCTGCCTCGCTTGATGAGCTTCTCTATCTCATCTTGGAGCTGAATGCATTCTTCAGTATAGTGACCGTGGCATGATGATAGAGGTAGAATTTGTTTGGGTTGCATTTGCCAGGATGGAAGCGCATCCTTTTCGACCTTAGTAACTGCTCCTTAATCTCCATTAGTACTTGAGTTTTTGGAGCGTTGAGAGGGGCATGGTTGTGGAAACTTCGGAGGGGGGAGCCCCGCCGAGCCCTTCTATCAGAGCTTCCTTGCTTCCAAGTCCGGGGAGAAGTTCGGGCTCACTTGCACTTAGGGGGAGTTTGGAAGCACGATCGAGCTTCACTCGGCTTTCCTTTCTCAGCGGGCCTACCCAGCTTGTCCATTCAATGCTCTCCAATGACTTCATTATCCTTGGCCTGGAAGGCATCTTCCGTCCGAGCAAACCCTTCAGCCCCAGCCAGCATATCAACAAAATTCTTGGAGTACTTCTTATAAGCGTACCAATTGGCATCACCTCTCCCTGATACCAATTGATGTTCCATAATATCGCTCGAATGCCAATCATCTTTGGCATCACAAGCCCCGATACCATATTGTGGAAGCTCCTGATCTTTAGCACGGACCTAAAGGAACCTTTGACATTCTCTATGGACAGCAAACCACCGATTCTCCACCTAGATCTATGATGGGGTGCCTTCCTTTTTGGGCTTGAGGGAGACGCCCCCCTTCTCTAGGGCTTCTTCAAGAACCCTAGGATGACAATTCTAGAGAGAAGAGAAGAAGAGAGTTAAGGAAAGAAGATCTGTATTCCACAGCATTATGAAACCCTAAGACAACCTATGTATTTATACGTAGCCATTAGGCCTGACCAAAAGACTCTCCAGCTAACCCAATATATGAAAGCACTCATCGAGCCCAAGTCTCACATGCTCTCATCCTCTGGATCTAATCTCAATCCATACATAAATTAGCCCCCTTAAGACCTTTCAAATCAGGCCTTAAGACCCCTAGGATCAACCTAGACCCTAGCCCAAAATAGATCCTTGCGTAACTCTGCCCATGCACTAAGCCGACTCAGTTTCAGCACTGAGCTAGCTAAGTTCCACTGGGTTGACACAGTCTGAAACTAAGTCGGCCTAGTTCTATGCCATGCCAGCAGTCTCGAATGCATAGCTCTCTATTTTGTCTGTGCACTGAGACTTAATCGACATAGTTTTGGACTGAGCTAGCTAACATGCAGAAAATCTTCTTTCTGTGGTCTAGATTTTCTAGCTTTGGTTCCTTGCTTCATCTTGTGTCCTAGGTCTTTGAAGCACCAACCAAGCCCCTGAAATCCCTGAAGCCAACCCCTGACTCCTCCCATGGCATCTCCAGGATTGGGAGCACCACAAATCCTCACAATCTCCATCTTGGTGCCCCAAGCCTTGGCAAATTCCTTGGTAATGCCCTCCTACACGATCACACTATCTCTACGCACTCGACAGCATCTATGCAAATATTGCCTTCGCCAATCTTCTTCAGCTATTATGTACCTTTGAGGCCTTTGGGATGACCATCTCCATCGTTGAAGACCTATGCTTGCTTCTTGGCACCATCCTGAAATTGTAGGATCCCTTCTGCTTAGCAGCTGCATCACTTTTTCTGAACTTTCCTGGAGAACCCACAACGTTCCTATATTGGCACTCGCTGCAAGCCCTGACATAGTATCCTCAAAATTATGCCTATCCTTCTACACACGCCGCTCCATCTGAAACTATGCATCACCGATACTGGTGCTAGGATATTGATCCTCCCGCACCCCTCTGCTCTGAACTCATGTCAAATTCCTCTCCAATTGTGAAGCCACCTCTCTGGAGCTCCATCTATATCCAAAATCCACCTGATGCTGCAGAAGTCGACTCTATTACCGAGTTTCTCGAGGTCAACCACTCAACGCTATACTACTGAGCCTATCACTACACCTCAAACACCGTCGTTGCCCCTTTGAATCCTCCGTACTCTGCGGATCCCTTCGAAGCCATCTTGGATACCTCCGCAACCCACGAGCACCTCCAAAACCCAAGAGCTCATCCAACTCTTCTGAATCCAATGACTGAAACCTAGGAAATTCTATCCTAGTCCTTCTCTTTTGTTCCTACATTAGCTATCACTTCAGTTGCGCTTGAAGAACCATCCTTCATCTGAACCACGACTCTTTCCGATGCTCCTATAAAAGAAACTTGATCCATGACACTCCCAATGGCTAGAGACCTTCTGACGCTCCATGAGATCTCTTGGCTTTCCCTGAGATCTGCATCTGATCTCTTTGAGATGCCACTAACACTCTCTACTGAGATACACTCCTCGGCTACTGCACCACCAAGCCTCTCTCAGCCTCGTGCCTCCAGCGAAGTGCCCCTATAGCACTCCAATGCTTCCTGACTCGTCTCTGCACTGCTCTACAGCCACTCAGCCCTAATCTACTGGACCTCCATGGATCATCCATCTCCATCACTCCCAAGACTTCGCAAATTCATGCTTTGGTCAAATCACTGAATTCATCTCTGACTATTTCTCCATCTTCTAGACACCGAAGGACGTATAGTCACTTCTTCAGCCATCCTTCGACCATTACCCCTTGAAAAATCTCTCTTCAATAGCCCCACACTACCTATCTTCTTAGAGAACCTTGATGCTCTCTGTTGAGATATCTTCCTCGATTGATGCATCATCGAGCCTCTCTCAGCCTTACATCTCTAGGAAAGCACTACTACAGCACTCCAGCACTCCCTGCCTGTCACATAACCATCATACACCCCAGCCTTTCCATCAAGACCGATCAGCAAATCATGCACCAAATCCTTCCACCCTAAAAAAATTTCTTTCCGTTAATCCTCTCAACCTCCACCTTTAACTCGCTACTTTCGACTGGCCAAACCACAGCAATAACATAGATAGATTTAAGACATACCATGAAATTCTTGTGCAGATTCTTAATTTCACCTTGTACGACTTCTCCTTTCCTTCCATGCACCATCAGGCTCTGATACTAGATGTAAGCACACCAACTAGCATCACCTCTCCCTGATACCAATTGATGTTCCATGATATCGCTCGAACGCCAATCATCCTTGGTATCACAAGCTCCGATACCATGTTACGGAAGCTCCTGATCTTTAGCATGGACCTAGAGGAACCAGTGACGATCTCTATGGGCAGCAAACCACCGATTCTCCACTTGGATCTATGATGGGGCTGTTAGATATGAGTGCCCTAGAAGCCAGAATTGGCTGACACTTATAATACACTTCTAAGGGCAAAATTATAATTTTGACTATTAATAATAAAGTAGGTTATTTTCTATCACATAAGTGTATTTAGTGTTTGTGATACATCCCTTGAGTTAGTGGTAATGATAATTCATATTTTCAAGAGTTGAAAATTTAAGACATGAATTTTTATTTATTAACTCATAAAATGCTCCTGACCGTAGGATCATCATGAGGATGGTGATTGATCCAGAAGGTTAGTATACAATCGCTTCTTTATAGTAGATGAGTCTTAAGTCTATGGTGTAGAGACACCGAAGTGAGAGTACATGTACTCGTTAGAGAATGAGGGCACTGAGCGTGACCACCTCGAGTAGTCATAAGGAAGTCTACCTTCTCGTCGATGACTGACTCGATGCTATAGTGGTGTGTCTGGTTCTTTGACCTGAGGTGCATCGGCAGTTTACCTTGAGGGTGTTATAGTTTGACTACACCATGACTCGATCTCCTAGCCATTCAGAATCCTGAGGTGTATGTTGGCTATAGCATGTTCATTGTAGGAATTGGATTGCACCAAGATGGAATCTATCTACCTCGGTGGATGAGGAGCAGCCCTATGATGATCATGAGAATCAAGTTCATAAGCCCATGGCCATGGCAGAGAGTGTGAAATAATAGAAAGAGTTTCTATTAAGATTTTCACATCGGACTTGAATTAAATGATTAAATCATATGATAGAAATTAGAGTTTGACGAGTTTACCTTAATCCTAATCTGATCGAGGCTCAAGATAGAAGAACTTAATCACATAAATAGCTGCACCGAGAGGTTCATTTTTAGTTTTGATGGGTTGCCACCATATGCTGCTAGGTGTCACTGGTGGATTTTGGGAGCAGCTAGAATGATTTTGATGATCGATCATTCTAGTTGTCTGAATCAGAAAAGTTCTAATCCATCGAAAGAAGTTTCGATATTGTTGATGATAGAGATCATGACATATCCCATTATCATACAGAACTGAACCTAATGAGGTCACACAAACAAGGGTTAGGATCTGGATGTCATCAATTGGACTAACCCAGTTCAATTGATTTGAATAAGATTCAATTAGGTTCAAGAAAATGTACTAGCACATGATTGAGCCTAACATTCTCCTTTTTCTATCTTAAAAGTTATCTCGACTGAGCCAAATGAGTTTGTGCTCACTCAGGTATCTTTACCTGATTTGATTGCAGCTTGTCCAAGTCAAAAAGGGGTTGTCTTAATTTATGAGATAAATTTGAGACAACACCTGCCATTTTTCATCACCTGCTAATTCTTGTACTTTGACTTGGTCAAACGTTGACCATTGACTCTTGGACATCTGCCCATATGTCACGCACATATTGGAGAGCTGATAGGGGCTTGTCCCCTCTCTAAAAATTGGAAAGAAAGGGGGTGCATGCCTAGGAAGGCGTGCGCCCATGGATAGGGATGCTGGAGTTCCATACGGATGGGACTCTAGGTTGCTTGTTGGATTCAAACTAGGTGACCCTCACCTATAGACTTTGACCAGTCTTAGGTGCCACCTTAGGATGAATCCATGGATCTCTCATCCTACTAATCAGATTTAGATCTAATTGAATGAAGCAACATGATTGGCCGGGGTGATGCAGCACTGCATGGCGCAGCAGAGTCTATAAATAGACCCTGTCTGCACCCACTTTCAAGGATTGATCTAAGCCACGCCCCAAGGCTATCTCTCTTCCTACTCTATGCCACCATCTGCCCCTCTCCCTCCTCTCGATGCCCAAGTAAGTTGGGTTCTTCTTATTAGTGCGAGTCAAGCAAGAAAGGCTGACGAAAAAGAAAGAAGACAACACTACTGCAGAGACGACAGATGATCTTCAGAAGAAGTTTTGAAGATCCTCCAAATCAGATCCAGATCTGATTTTTGGAGAAAAGAAAGAGAAGAAGAAGATCTCCAGACCCAATCTGAGTGGATATCAGTAGAGGTCAGACGCTTACGTGACTAGATCCAGAACCTCAGAGCTTCTGCAGGATCATCAACGGATAATCAGATTAACCAAGACCAAGGTAAAAATTAATTTAGAATTAATTTAATTTTATTTTCTTAACTATCAATTTATAAATTAGATCTAAAAAGGTATCAGATCTGATCTAAATATGAGCAGAGAATTTTTGAAATATGCCTCTTGATCCAATCAGATCTGAACGAACCTGATCCAAAAAATCAAAATTTTCCTTCGACTGGTATCAGGGCCAGGTTCTTATAAATTTTTTTTTAGATCTAATTTAATCTGATTAATTAGTAATTTTAGATATCACATGAGATGTGATTTAATCTAAAATCAAAAAATTAAAAAATTAAAATAAATTAATTTAGATCTAATATGTATGAGATACATAACTAGACTAGGAATAGAATTATTCTACGTGTAGTCTAGTTTGATCATAATTTTTGTTTGATTAAAAGTAATTTTTAGATCTATTTATCTTTTATTTTTTGGTATTATAAATATTATAATCAGATTTGAAAATAGAAAATAAAATAAAATTAATTGTTCATATGAGATATGATAGTTGTATGTTTAGACTAGTTGTAGAATAGTTCTACAAATAGGTCTAGATTAAATTTTATTTGATATGATCAAATTTAAATTTAATTTTTTAAATGATTATGAGATAATTTAGATCTGAAAAACATACATGCATGATATATGTGATATATACAAAATATGTTTTAATTAGATCTATTTTTTATATGAGATATATGCTTAGATCTAATTTATTTTTGTAGATTAGTTGTATTTCTGATTAAGACATTCTCCTTGGCCGTCCGATCATAAGAACAAAGTAGGGCTTAAAAACCCTCTCCTCCCATTCGATGTGGTATTCTTATGATGTGTAGGGGTGCTGCACATTCGTCCTTAATCAAAAATTGAAAACTTACTTTCTGCAAAATCCTAGATCCTTAAATCGTAGGATCTTTTCACATGTTTTGTTTAAGAACCCTAACTTAATTAAGAATTAAGTTTATGAAATATCAATTAGGTCTAAAATTAAGAATTTCAGATCTAAGACATATTCATAAAATCGGGTATGGGTTTGGGTAGCTCAATTAGGTCTAGTGGTTGATCAAACCGAATCAAGAGTCGATTAGATCGGATCAATAATGCTTAAATTGATCAGCCTAATAGGATTAAGTCTGGGTCAAGATTGAGTCACATGAGTGATCGATCAAGCTAAGACCTAATTAGACTTAGAGGTTAGAGTCTGGATTGTAGGCTAACCCGATTGGTTCTTCTCAATAATTTGGTGTCTAAGGTAAGTCTGGTAAATACGATCGATTGATTTTTAATTGGAAGCTACTTGACTCAAATGCATTCTTGTTGAGTTAATGGCATATCCCTTCCACCGATCTCACTTACCTGGCCATATTTGTTGACTCAGTTCTAATCTGAAGTGGTCAATAATCCGAGCTAACCCATGCCACTAGGTTAGTCATAATAGTTATGACTATGTCAAGTCTAGTTTAATGAGACCTAAATCAAATCTTCCTAAGAAAAGATTAAGTCATGGTCTTCCACCATTGTAGATGTGCAGGCCCTTTCACAGGGTTGATTATTCTCGGCTGGTTACAGTGGCTCAGTTGCACCGAAAAGATGCAACCATGTCTATTAGGCATTGGATGCTACAGGCTGGAGGATGAATTGGGCTCAATATTTTGGATACGGTGAGAGATCCAATTAGGAATCCAATCTGTGCAAATGGTGGGTCTGACTTAACTAAGGAGTGGATCAATATTTTGGACATGGTGAGATTCATGAATTAGAGACCAAGTTTGGGTGCATCATGATCAGAGAATCATTGAACAAGAGTTGTTCACTCATTGGCTAACCCATCACCAATAACTGTTAGGTGAGGTGATGAGTCAGTTGATGGGACCGCACCATCCATTAGAAATCAGTAATCGTGGAGATTTTTGCATCTCTACAGAGAGAGTGTAGAGATCCGAGAAAATATTGAGAGCTAATTTATTTTAAAATAAAATCTCTAAATAAATTGGTTAAGTCTTAATTACAATATCTAACTAGAAACTTTGACTCTCTACAGAAAGATATCTGCATCCAACCCACTAGCACGAATCCTGGACACCCATAGACTGATCGGACTAAATTACAAGGATTGGCTCCAAAACTTCAAAATTATTTTGGGTTTTGAGAAGTTAACTCATGTATTGGACTAGGATCCTCCCACCTTACTAGTCCATCCATCTACTGAACAGAGAGCATCTCTGGATAAGTGGACCGACGAAGATAATAAGGCTAGATACTATATGTTGGGCTTGATGTCTGATGAGCTTCAATGCCAACATGAAGATATTAGGACTTCTCGCCAAATGTTGGCTCACCTATAGGAAATGTTTGGTGAACAGAGTCATGCAGCCAAGTATCAAATCACTAAACGACTATTCAAGGCTAAGATGCGCGATGGGCAGTCGGTCCAAGATCATTGTCTGATGATGAACAAGGACTTAGAAGAGCTTGAGAAGCTCGGAGTGAGGCTGGACTTGGATCTATAGAATGACATAATTCTGCAATCCTTGACTGATGCGTATGGGCAGTTCATTATGAACTACCATATGCATAAACTTCAAAACTCCTTGGCCGAACTTATGAACATGCTGGTTACCGCTGAGCTTTCTATAAAAGATTCTAAAGGCTCAGTGCTTGCTATGGAACAGACTTCTTCCAAGAGAAAGTCTTTTGGAAAGAAGAAGAGTTTGCAAAAAAGCAAAAGGTGGAAGGAGGAAAGAAGAAAAAGGCAAAGCTGAAGAAGGCCGCTGATAAAGGAAAGTATTTCCATTGCAATAACAACGGCCACTAGAAGCGGAACTGCCCTATATACCTGGCCACCCTAAAGAAGAAGGAGGCAGGTCCTTCTGAAGGTATGCTCATTATTGAGTCTAACCTTATGATTTCTTCTACATCCAGTTGGGTGCTTGACTCTGGTTCTAGTGCTCATTTATGCACTTCTATGCAGGGTCTTGAGGATAGCAGGAGGCTGAGGGATAGTGAGATAATCTTGTGCATCGAAAATGGAGCAAGGGTTGCTACCGTGGCCGTGGAAACATACTCTCTTCGACTACCATCTGATTTAGACTTAGTATTAAAAGACTGTTATTATGTACCAACAGCAAGCAGGAATTTGATTTCTATTTCTTATCTTGCATTAGAAGGCTATGTAATTAGTTTTCTTAAGGACCATTGTAATATTCTTTATGAAAGAAATAAAATTGCAAGTGATTTCTTTATTAACGGTCTTTATCAGTTACATGTTGATGTATCTATTTTTAACTTTGAGCAAAATGTGAATACCATAAAATCAAAATGTCCTAGGGATACTCCTAATGATAGGTATCTATGGCACCTAAGATTAGGTCATATAGCAGAAGATAGGGTTAACAAATTAGAAAAAACTAGGCTATTGAGTCCATTGACTTTCGAGTCATATCCAATTTGTGAATCCTATCTTCATGGCAAAATGACCAAGCTTTCTTTTGTAGGACATTGGAAAAGAGCCACAGATTTTCTTGCCCTAGTACATACAGATGTGTGTGGCCCATTTGATGTGCCGGCTAGAGGTAACTTAGTCTACTTCATAACCTTTATCGATGATTTATCAAGGTATGGGTATGTGTATCTTATGAGACACAAGTCTGAAGCATTTGAAAAGTTCAAAGAATTCAGACATGAAGTAGAAAAGCAAACTAGAAAATCTATTAAGGTTCTTCGATCAGATCGAGGAGGTGAATACCTTAGTCAAGAATTTTTGGACTATCTCAAGAAAAATAGTATAATCTCTCAATGGACTCCACCAAGAATACCTCAACTCAACGAAAATTTAGAACGGAGGAACCGGACCCTATTAGATATGGTTCGATCCATAATGAGCTTCATAGACCTTCCTGATTTTCTTTGGGGATACTATTTGTTAACTGCAATTTACCTACTGAATAGGGTTTCTTCTAAAACTGTTCCTACCACACCGTATGAGATATGGCATGGTAAGAAATCAAGTCTGAGTCATCTCAGAATTTGGGATTGTTCGGCTCATGTCAAAAGACAACAAGCGGACAAGTTAGTTAGACTTTAGGTCCTTTAGAGCTTGATTCATAGGATATCCTAAAGAGTCATTAGGATATCATTTCTACATTCCAGAAGATCACAATATGATTGTGAGTCGACATGCCATCTTTCTTGAAAAATAGTTTATTCAAGATAGCGGCATTGGAAAGCAGATCAAGCTCGATGAGAAAGTCTTCACAAGAGCAATGAGCTAAGGACCAATGGAACCAAATCAGGTTAAGCCAATCCAGATACACTACCTCCTCCACCTCGTAGATCGAAAAAGAGTTTTCCCATCCCCCTGAGAGGTACTTAGGTACTATTTCAGAGGATGTTGAGGAAATGTTCCTCGTAGGTAATGGGGTTCATGGTGATGATCCCAAGATCTATAACGAGACGATATCAGATATCGACTCTAAGAAATAGTTAGAGGCAACAAAGTCAAAAATTGACTCAATGCACTCAAACCAAGTCTGGACCTTGGTAGATCCACTAGAAGGTATAGTACCTATTGGGTGTAAATGGATCTTCAAGAGAAAAATTGGTGTAGATGAAAATGTGGAGACATTTAAGTCTGGACCTTGGTAGATCCACTAGAAGGTATAGTACCTATTGGGTGTAAATGGATCTTCAAGAGAAAAATTGGTGTAGATGAAAATGTGGAGACATTTAAGGCTAGATTAGTGGTAAAAGGTTATAGTCAATGCGAGGGCATTGACTATCAGGATACCTTTTCACTAGTAGCTATGCTAAAATCCATCCACACATTGCTTGCTGTTGCAGCCTATTTCGATTATGAAATATGGCAAATGGACGTAAAAACGGCATTCTTAAATGGATATCTTGAGGAAGATATCTATATGGAATAGCCGCTAGGTTTCACATCCAGTGATACTGATCACAAGGTTTGCAAGCTGCAAAGGTCCATATATGGACTTAAGCAAGCATCTCGGAGCTGGAACACTCATTTCAATGATGTGATCAAAAAGTTTGATTTCATCAAAAATGAAGAGGAACCATGTGTTTTCAAAAAGGTCAGTGGGAGCGCTGTTGTCTTCCTCGTATTGTACGTGGATGACATCCTCCTTATTGGGAATGATATTCCCATGTTGACCATAGTTCAAAATGTGGTTGTCCAAAGGAATTCTCCATGAAAGACCTAGGTGAAGCATCCTTTATTCTAGGAATTAAGGTCTATAGGGATAGACCGAATAGGATGCTAGGACTTTCACAGAAGATGTACATAGAGAAAGTACTAAAGAGGTTTAGTATGGAAAACTCTAAGAGGGGATTAATACCCTTCAGACATGGTATTCATCTTTCCAAGAAGATGTGCCCTAGCACACCTGAGGAAATAGAACGCATGAGCAAGATCCCTTATGCTTCTGCAATAGGGAGCCCTCATGTATGCCATGCTATGTACACGACCTGATATAGCCCATGCTGTGAGTGTCACAAGCAGATATCAGTCAAATCCAGGTGAAGAACACTGGACTTCTGTGAAATGTATCCTTAAGTACTTGAGAAGAACTAAGGATATGATTGTTGGTCTTTGGTAATGGAGAACTCCAAGTCCAAGGGATACACAGACTCGGACTTTCATGTCCGATGTAGATGATCGAAAGTCGACATCTGGGAGTCTGTTTGTGTGCAATGGTGGAGCTGTCAGCTTGAAAAGAGTTCCAAGCAACAGTGATAGCAGATTCCACCATGGAAGCAGAATATATCGCTGCATCAGAAGGCTGCGAAGGAAGCATTCTGGTATAAGAAGTTTGCTGCATAGAAATTGGAGTAATGCCATCAGATGCCATTCCTCTATACTGCGACAACAATGGCGCCATAGCCCTTGCTAAGGAGCCGAGGTCTCACCAGAAAGTCCAAGCACATTGAGCGGCGATACCACCTCATCCGCGATTACCTCGAGAAGGGTTACGTCGAGGTCAAGAGAGTCGACTCCGCAGATAATGTGGCAGACCCACTTACAAAGCCGTTGGGCCAGCAGAAGATCGAAGCCCACCTTGAGAAGATGGGACTTAGACTTGTAGCCAATTGGCTTTAGGACAAGTGGGAGATTGTTAGATATATGTGCCCTAGAAGCCAGAATTGGCTGACACTTGTAATACACTTCTAGGGGCAAAATTATAATTTTGACTATAATCAATAAAATGGGTTATTTTCTATCACATATGTGTATTTAGTGTCTGTGATACATCCTTTGAGTTAATGGTAATGATAATTCATATTTTCAAGAGTTGAAAATTTAAGACATGAATAATCATTATTAACTCATAAAATGCTCCCGACCATAGGATCATCACGAGGATGGTGATTGATCCGGAAGGTTGGTGTACAATCGCTTCTCTTTAGTAGATGAGTCTTGAGTCTATGGTGTGGAGACACCGGAGCGAGAGTACAGGTACTCGTTAGAGAACGAGGGCACTGAGCGTGACCACCTCGAGTAGTCATTAGGAAGTCTACCTTCTCGTCAATGACTGACTCGATGCTGCAGTAGTGTGTCTGGTTCTTTGACCTGAGGTGCATCGGCAGTTCACCTTGAGGGTGTTATAGTTTGACTACACCATTGACTCGGATCTCCTAGCCATATCGAAATCCTGAGGTGTATGTTGGCTATAGCATGTTCATTGTAGGAACTGGATTGCATCAAGATGGAATCTATCTACCTCGGTGGTAGAGGAGCAGCCCTATGATGAATCATGAGAATCAAGTCCAGAAGCCCATGGCCATGGCAGAGAGTGTAAAATAATAGAAAGAGTTTCTATTTAGGATTTTCACATTGGACTTGAATCGAATGATTACATCATATGATAGAAACTAGGGTTTGACGAGTTCACCTTAACCCTAATCTGATCGGGGCTCAAGATAGAAGAACTTAATCACACAAGGTAGCTGCACCAAGAGGTTCGCATTTTTCAGTTTCTGATGGGTTGCCACCATATACTGCTAGGTGTCACTGGTGGATTTTGGGAGCAATTAGAATGATTTAGATGATCGATCATTCTAGCTGTCTGAATCAGAAGAGTTCTGATCCATCGAAAGGAGTTTCGATGATGTCGATGATAGAGATCATGACATATTCCCATTACCATACAGAACTGAACCTAACTAGATCACACAAACAAGGGTTAGGAATCTGGATGATCATCAATTGGAACTGATCCTAGTTCAATTGATTCTGAATGAGATTCAATTAGGTTCAAGAAAATCGTGCTAGCACTCGATTGAAGCCCTAACGTTCTCCTTTTTCTATCATAAATAAGTTGTCTCTGACTGAGCCAAATGAGTTTGTGCTCAACTCAGAGGTACCTTTACCTATGGTTCTGACTGGAGGCTTGTCCAAGTCAGAAAAGGGGTTGTCTTATTTATGAGATAACCTGCCATTTTTGAGACAACACCTGCCATTTCTTGTTCATCACCTGACTTAATGGTCAAAAGTGTACCTTTGACTTTATCAAACGTTGACCATTGACCCTTTGGACTTTCTGACCACATGTGTCATGCACCTTATTAGAGAGCAGATAGAGGCTTATCCCTTCTCTGAAAATTGGAAAGAAAGGGGGTGCATGCCTAGGATGGCGTGCACCCATGGATAGGGACGCTGGAGTCCCAGACGGATGGGACTCCAGGTTGCTTGTTGGATTCAAACTAGGTGACCCTCAATTATAGACTTTGACTAATCTTAGGCGCTACCTTAGGATGAATTCGTGGATCTCTCATCCCACCAATCAGATTTAGGTCTGATTGAACAAAGCAACACGATTGGCCGGGGTGATGCAGCACTGCATGGCGCAACAGAGTCTATAAATAGACCCTGTCTGCACCCACTTTCAAGGATTGATCTAAGCCACGCCCCAAGACTGTCTCTCTTCCTTCTCCATGCCACCATCTACCCCTCTCCCTCCTCTCCATGCTCAGAAAAGTTGGATTCTTCTGATTAGTGCGAGTCAAGCAAGAAAGGCTGACGAAAAAGGAAGAAGGTAGCACTGCTGCAGAGATGATGGATGATCTTCAGAAGAAGTTTTGAAGATCCTCCAAATCAGATTCAGATCTAATTTTTGGAAAAAAGAAAGAGAAGGAGAAGATCTTCAGACCCAACTTGAGTGGATACCGGTAGAGGCTAGGTACTTGCATGGCTAGATTCAGAACCTCAGAGCTTCCGTAGGATCATCAACGGATAATCAGATTACCTAAGATCAAGATAAAAATTAATTTAGAATTAATTTAGTTTTATTTTTTTAATTATAAATTTATAAATCAAATCTAAAAAGGTGTCAGATCTAATCTGAATATGAGAAGAGAATTTTTGAAATATGCCTCTCGATCCAATCAGATCTGAACGAATCTGATCCAGAAAATCAGGATTTTTCTTTAGGGGCGCCTCCCTGCTTGGGCTTGAGGGAGATGCCCCCTTCTCTAAGGCTTCTTCAAGAACCCTTGGGCGGCAATTCTAGAGAGAAGAGAAGAAAAGAGTTGAGGGAAAAAAGGTCTATATTCCACAGCATTATGAAATCCTAATACAATCTATGTATTTATACAGCCATTAGGCCTGACCAAAAAACTTCCCGACTGATCCAATACATGAAAGCACTCACCGAGCCTAAGTCTCACATGCTCTCATCCCCTGGATCTAATTCCAATCCATATATGAATTAGCCCCCTTAAGGTCTCTCAAACCAAGCCTTAAGACTCCTAGGATCAACCCAGACCCTAGCCCAAAATAGACGCTCGCATAACTCTGCTCGCATACTGAGCCGACTCAGTCTCAGCACTGAGCCGGCTCAGTCTGACTGAGTTGGCTAAGTTCCACTAAGGTCAACTCAGTCTAAAACTGAGACAGTCCAATTCTATGTCGTGCCAGCAGTCCCGAATGTGCAGCTCTCTATTTTGCTTGTGCACTGAGACTTAGTCGATCCAGTTTTGGACTGAGCTGGCTAACCTACAGAAAATCTTCTTTCTACAGTCTTGATTCTCCGACTTTGGTTCTTTGCTTCATCTTGTATCTCAGATCTCTGAAGCACCAACCAAGTCCCTAGAATCCTCGGAGCCAACCTCCTGACTCCTCCCATGGCCTCCCAAGGCTTGGGAGTACCACGAATTCTCACACTTCTTCTTCAGGAAAAATAGCATATTGTTCTTTTAAAGGTCATCCTTTAGCATGGCCATTGTAACATATTGATCCAGATTTCGGACATCCAATGCAGTAGCATTGAAATGGTTGACATAAGCTCAGATAGATTCTCCCTCTTATTGGTTGATGTTGATGAGGGATTTTGAGCCTCACCTGGGATGTCGGCTGCTGACAAAATGAGCCATAAACTGATGGCTCATTTGATCAAAAGAGAAGATGGTATTCGGCTTAAGGATCGAGTATCAATTTCTGGCTACCCCTTTCAAAGTAGACGGGAAAGCTTGGCACAGGATGGCATTGGGCTCGCCGTGGAGCAGCATCATTATCCGAAAGGCTTTCAGGTGGTCAATCGAATCGGAGGTCCCGTCGTAGCTCTTAAATTGGGGATGCTTGAAGTTCGATGGGATCGGTTGCTGCATGATGTGGTGAGAGAAAAAAGGATCGGTACAGATATCATTACTATGGGAGGGGGTGCATGATGGAGTTCTTCGATGCACAGGTTCATCTCTTGTAGTTTTTGGTTCAGGAGATCCTCTCGATCATGGATCTCCAAGGTCTTTTGACTGAACGAAAATAAAGTCCCCCAAGGGGTAGAGTCATGATCAGAGCAGAGGCTCTCAGCCCTCTACTTCTCCTTTTCGAAGGTCATCGATCAGCCAGTCCTAGTCGACCATCCCTAGACCAGATCATGGGGCTCCAGAGAAGCCTGCTTCGATCGAATTAGCATCGAAGGCTGCTACTACTACATGGCCTACATTGCTTTTGTGAGGCCATGAACCTGCTGGACTAGCAAGTTGAACTGCTCTATGTTCAACATTGCTGTAGATGGAGCTTGAGTTGCTAGGGATGAAATAGGAGTGGGCAGATCTGGATGGGATCTGGCCACGGAGGCTGTTGACCATCGGATAGAAGCTTTTTTGGAAGACATCTTTTTCAGGAAGGACTCTGGAGGAGAAGAAGAGACTTCTCTACTGAGTACTCCTTCAAGAATAAGGAAACCTTAGAAATAGAGGGTGCCCTTCCTCTAGCGTCAATCCTATTGGTGTAAAATCTGATCATCGTCAGAGGAGTGCTGGAGTCGGAGAAGATGAGGTCACCGTCGGTGACCTGCAAGATAAGTCTTGTCTAGAGCCTGGGGTGGGTGGCTCCGGCAAGACCCTCCAACGATCAAGTCAGCTCTTTTAGCCAATAAAAATGGAGTACTTAGTAGAGAAAGTTGTAGAGTATCAAGAAGGAGAAGATAGCTTGGGAAAAACGTATCCGGAGGATCTCTTTTATAGATCGAAGTCTGTAACAAACTGATAGTGACAACCACAATCGCTTGGTAGTGGGGTGCTCGGAGCCATGTGGGGTTTGTTATGGAGAGTGGTGTCCGTTGTCATGACGTGCTAGTCCATTGGAGACCCAACAATTGAAGTTTGGATGAGGTAGTTGCAGGCAACGAAGGGCTCTTGGGCATGGTTCCTTTAGATGGCGTGGTTCTTTTAGGCGTGGTTCTTTTGATCGTGTATTGGATTTTATTTGCTATGTTGAAGGTGTACGGCATGGTTCTTTTAGATGGCTAGAAGAAAAGTTCGGCAGGGGTTCGACCGACGAAGAAGCCCAAAAGATGTTCGATTGAAAGGAATCTGGCTGTGAGGGGTCTGCCTAGGTTGAGTATTGACCGATGGCCGTAATAGGCAAGTGCGATTGAAACATTGATCTCTGCTGTTCATTTGAGGTTCGGCCACTTTCAAGGTCACTCACTGATGAATAATGATAAAGCACTAAAGTTCATCTAGGGACAGTTCAGAAGAAGCTCAGCTGCTAAAGGAGTTTGGCTAAGATTCTACCAAAAAAAGGAGGATCCAAGGAAGTTCGTTCAAGTGGGGCCACATTGGCTATCGGAAGGAGATCGATCGGACGGGATGCATAGGACCTGAGGACTTGGTTGGTTCTCTGGGGGAAAAAGTATTGACTGTTCAAGCTCGTCTAGAGAAGGAATCCATAATGCCTTGTCGAATCAAAAATTGGTCTTCCCAACCAATTAAATTATCTATCCATAGTGTTGGAGGTTGGCCATCTCGAAATGATTCAGGGTTCGAATACTCTTATGGGTTGAGGTTCGATTTTTATAGCTGCAACCGGATGGAACTGATTAAGAGTCAGAGTCTTAGCCAGACTTTGATAGGTGTGGATTTATCCCCAACATAAATAATAGTCAAGGCATGGTCAATCTTGAGAACACCTGAACTCCTCTAGAATAATAGTAACCATGAGTTCTTCACTGTCTGTAGCTACCCTATCCGAACCTCGGCTGTTAAGTTCCAACAGACTGACATGTCATGACAACGGACACCATCTTCTGTAACAAATCCTGTGTGGCCCTAAACGGCCCACTACTAGGCGGTTATGGCTGTCGTCATTAGTTTGTTACGGGCTCTGTCTATATAGGAGACCCTCCAGATACGTTTCTTCTCTAATCTCTCATCTTCTACCTCGATACTCTGCTAAAAATTTCTTTGAATAGTTCATTTCTATCGATCGAAAGAGTTGACTGGATCATCAAAGGGTCTTATCGGAGCCACCACCTCCGACTCTGGATGAGACATATTTTGCATGTCACCGATGGCAACCTCATCTTCTCCAACTCCAACCATTCTCAAGGAGTATTCATCTATTGATCAAATTTCACATCAAAAGAATTGGCGCTAGAGGAAGAGCTTTCATCTATTGATCCCTTGTTCTTAAAGGAGTATTCAATGGAAGTTCTTCTTCTTCTCCTTCAAAGCCTTTCTTATTTGATTGTTCTTGGGAAGATGCCTTCCAAGAATGCTTCAACTCGATGGTCAACTGCCACTACGGCTAGATCTCACCTAGATCTGCCTGCCCCTATTTCATCTCCGACATCTTGAACTCCGTCGGCAGCGATGGTAGTTGCAGAATAGTTCAATCTACTGGTCCAGCAGGTCAGGGGCCTTAGTGAAGTAGTGTAGGCCATGCAGCAGCAGCCTTCCACACCAATCCGACTAGAGAGGTTCTCATCGAAACCCTAGGATCCAGTCTAGGGGTGACCAACTTGGATGAGTCGGCCTACAATTTTTGAAAAAGAGAAGCAAAGGGCGGAAAGTCCTTGCTCTGATCATGATTCAACCCCTAGGGCAACTTTACCTCCATTCTGTCAGAAGACTTTGGAGATCCACGATCGTGAGGACCTTCTGGACCAAAAATTATAGGAGATGAGTCAACGGATCAAGAAACTCTGCCATGTTATGCCCTCCCATAACAATGATATCTGCACCGACCCTTCTTTCTTCCAGCAGATCATGTAGGATCTAATCCCGCCGAACATCAAACTCCTCAAGTTTGAGAGCTACGATGGGACTGTTGATCCGATTGACCATCTGGAGGCCTTCCGAATAATGATGCTACTCCATGGTGCATTAGTTTTCATTCTATACCGAGCTTTTCCATCCAACCTGAATGGGGCAGCCAAAAACTGGTACTCGATCCTCAAGTCGAGTACTATCTTTTCTTTTGATCAGATGAGCCTGTTAGATATGTGTGCCCTTGAAGCTAGATTGGCTGACACTTATAATACACTTCTAAGGATAAAATTATAATTTTGACTATAAAAAATAAAATAGATTATTTTCTACCACAATGTATATTTGAAAGTGTCTGTGATACATCCCTTGAGTTAATGACAATGATAGTTCATATTTTCAAGAGTTGAAAATTTAAGATATGAATTTTTATTAACTCATAAAATGCTCCCGACCATAGGATCATCATGAGGATGGTGATTGATCCAAAAGGTTGGTGTACGATCGCTTCTTTAGGATAGATGAGTCTTGAGTCTACGGTGTAGAGACACCAGAGCAAGAGTATAGATACTCGTTAGAGAACGAGGACACCGAGCGTGACCACCTCGAGCAGTCATGAGAAAGTCTACCTTCTCGTCGATGACTGGCTCGAAGCTGCAGTGGTGTGTCTGGTTCTTTGATCTGAGGTGCATCGATAGTTCATCTTGAGGGTGTTATAGTTTGACTACACCATAACTCAATCTCCTAGCCATTCGAAATCCTGAGGTGTATGTTGGCTATAGCATGTTCATTGTAGGAATTGGATTGCACCAATAGGGGATCTATCTACCTCGGTAGAAGAGGAGCAGCCCTATGATCATCATGAGAATCAAGTCCATAAGTTCATGGCCATGGCAGAGTGAAATAATAGAAAGAGTTTCTATTAGAGTTTTTACATTGGACTTGAATCGAATGATTAATTCATATGACGAAAATTAGGGCTTGACGAGATCAACTTAACCCTAATCCGATCGGAGCTCAAGATAGAGGAACTTAATCACATAGGTAACTGCACTGAGAGGTTTGCTTTCGATTATGATGGGTTGCCACCATATGCTGCTAGGTGTCACTGATGGATTTTGGGAGCAATTAAAATGATTTGGATGATCGATCATACTAGTTGTCCGAATCAGAAAAGTTCTGATCCACTGGAAGGTATTTTGATGATGTCGATAATAGAGATCACGACATATTCTATTACCATACGTAACTAAACCTAACTAGATCACACAAATAAGGATTTGGATCTAGATATCATCATTTGGATTAATTCAGTTCAATTGATTTGAATAAGATTCAATTAGGTTTAAGAAAATCATGCTAGCACACGATTGAGCCTAATGTTTTCCTTTAACAATCATTAAAACTTATCTCGACTGAGCCAAATATGTTTGGACTCACTCAAAAACTTTTATTTGGTTTGACTGGAGCTTGTCTAGATTAGAAAAGGATTATCTTAATTTATGATATAAATTTAAGACAACACCTACCATTTTTCATCACCTGCTAAATCTTGTCTTCAGACTTTGGTCAAATGTTGACCTTTGACACTTAAACATCTGTCCATGTGTCATGCACCCATAAGAAAGAACCTTGGCCCTTGTCCCCCTACTAAAAAGCATACAGACAAGGGGTGCATGCCTAGGGAGACGTGTGCCCCATGTGGATAAGGTTTGGAGTCCCATACAGATGGGACTCCAAAATCAACCTAGATGGTGCCAAGAAGAATTGTTTGACCCAGTCTTGATGCTATCTAAGGAGAGTTTTGAGGGACTCTAATCTAATTAGATCAAGTGATGTCATCCCACCAATTAAATTTTGATCTGATTACATAAAGGGGTTGAAGGAAAAATCTGATTTTTCGGATCAAGTTCATTCAGATCTGATCAGATCAAGAGATATATTTCAAATTTTTTTCTCTTTGATCTAGATCAGATCTAAGATATTTCAAATTTGATTATTATTATTTTAAAATTTAAAATAAAATTAGATAAATTAAATCAGATTTAATTTATCTTGAAGTGGATAATCCTATTACCCGTTGATGATCCTGTAAGCAGCGGAAGGTTTTGGATCAAGCCATGCAAGTGCCAAGCCTCTACCGATATCCACTCTGGTTGGATCTAGAGATCCTCTTCTTCTCTATCACATCTCCAAAAATTAGATATGGATTTTCTCTGGAGGATCTTCAAAACTCTTTTCGAAGATCAGTAGTTGTCCTATGTAGCAGTGGAGCCTTCTAGATTTCAGTCGCCTTTCTTTGATCTGGATCGCACCAACCAAGAATCCAAACACTTTGGACGTGGAGAGGAGAGGGACAAGGTGCATTTGGCATGGAGGAAGAGGTGAGAGGCAGTCTTGGGGTGTGGGATTTCAATTCTCCAATCATACAATCATCCAATCTGAGTTGGGCGTAGGGTCTTATTTATAGACTGTCTGCGATCCAACTTCCCTTTTTTCCAACCAATCATAACTCTTTGTGAAATCAAATCTAAATCTGATTGGTGGGAATAGAGTCCCCTAGATTCCTCCTTAGAGAGCACCTAAGATCAGTCAAAGTTGGTTCTTAGGAGAACTCTAATTGGAATCCAAAAAGGAGATGGAGTCCCTATTTAACAGGGATTCCTGGGTGCCTCCAGCTTAGGCACACGCCAAGGGTGGCATGCACCCTCTTCCTTGCCAGGTTCTGGCAGGAGGACAGGCCCCCATCAGCTCTCCAATAGGTGCGTGACATGTGGACAGAAGTTAAAGTATCAATGGTCAACATTTGACCAGTCAAAGGTAGACTTTTGATTGAAGTCAAAGAACGAGAAATGGCAAGTGACCAAAATTGGCAGGTAATGTCTTACAAAATAAGACAACCTTTTCTAACTTGGAGAACCTCCAGTCAGACCATATGAAGGCCTCTGATTGAGCACAAACTCCTTTGGCTCGGTCAGGACAACTTATTTGTGATAGCAAAAGAAGAACGTTAGGTTCAATCGAGTGCTAGCATGATTTCCTTGAACCTAATTGAATCTCATTCAGATCAATTGAACTAGATCAGTTCAATTGATGATCACCAGATTCAAACCCTTATTTGTGTGACCCAGTTAGATTCAATTCTGTATGGTAATGGGATATATCATGATCTGTATCATCGACATCATCGAAACTCCTTTCGATGGATCAGAACTCTTCTGATTCAAACAGCTAGAATGATCGATCATCTAAATCACTCTAATTGCTCCCAAAATCCACCAGTGACACCTAGCAGTGTATGGTGGCAACCTATCAGAGCTGAATGCGAACCTCTTGGTGCAGCTACTTGTGTGATTAAGTTCTTCTATCTTGAACCCCGATCAGATTAGGGTTAAGGTGAACTCGTCAAATCCTAGTCTCTGTCATATGATGTAATCATTCGATTTCAAGTCCAATGTGAAAACCTAAATAGAAACTCTTTCTATTATTTCACTCTGCCATGGCCATGAACTTCTGGACTTGATTCTCATGATCATCATAGGATTGCTCCTCTACCACCAAGGTAGATAGATTCCATCTTGATGCTAACCAATTCCTACAATGAACATGCTATAGCCAACATACACCTCAGGGTTCCATATGGCTAGAAGATCGAGTAATGGTGTAGTCAAACTATAACACCCTCAAGATGAACTGTCGATGCACCTCAGATAAAAAAACTAGATACACCACTGCAGCATCGAGTCAGTCATCGACGAGAAGGTAGACTTTCTAATGACTACTCGAGGTGGTCACGCTTAGTGCCCTCGTTCTCTAACGAGTATCTGTACTCTCGCTCCGGTGTCTCCACACCATAGACTCGAGACTTGATAAGCATCATAAATTCATCAATAAAAGTATTAATTTATTAATTAATTTATATTAATTTTTAAGAATTATTAATCAATTTATATATATTTTTTTAAAAAATTCATATTTTTATTAATTAAAAAATTAATTAAAAAATAATAAAAAATAATAAAAATTAAAAAATAAAATTTTATTATCAATAGGAAGAGCTCATTTTTTTTATCACAATAAAATAAATTTTAAGTAAAACGAAGCTAAAATGAAAAAGATATGAATTTTTAAAAATATAAAATAAATAAAAATTAAATAAAAAAGAAAACGGCTCAGCCAGCTCCGCAAGCCGAGCCACCAAGCCAAGCCAAGCCACCAAGCCAAGCCAAGCCATCAAAGCCGACTCAGCCATTGAAGCCATCAGCCGGTCCACGATCCAGGCGTGGACCGCTAGCTCAGCAAAATCCGGCGAATCAGAGCTTGCCACGTGGTGGACCTAGACCCCTAAAGGGTCTACAAAAATTTATCGCAGCTCATAAGAGTAATTTAGTCTTTTTTTGCTCGGTAACAGAGGTGCTGATTGGTTGCGGTGTTCGGTGCGGCCGATCCATGCGGTCCATGGGAACAGTGATTGCGCGATCGGACGGATGAGGTTGTTTGCGGTCAGGATCGGACCGCTGTGGTTGCTTCCAGATTTGATTCAACTACAGACATCACACGGATCACCATCGGATGGCAGCGCTCGATCCAAGCGACAATCCGACAATCCAGAAAGCTTCCGACAGTGATCAAACTCTCAAGCGTGTGATTTGCGGCCAGATTTCCTCCATCAAGCACGATCCAACGGCTAGAATTTAATCCGACCCGATCTGAGCTGATCTGCATCCGATTTTGATGATTTTTAGACCGTTGGATTTCTATTGAATGGCTGGATTTTATTAGATTTATCAAAGATGTATCAGAGATATTTTAATTTAAATTTTATTCAAATTTTGATGATTACAAAGGCCATTAGTCCCACATTGCCTAGAAGCAAACTTTCCAGCCCTCCTAGCTCTATAAAAAGGACCCCAGGCCTCCAAAAATCAATATCTTCGATCAAGGTGAAGCTTTGGTACAGGACGAAGCTAGGCTATGGATTAAAGGTTACTTCGAAGCAACGAGTGCCGAGAAGAAGAGCCGAGCTTCTACACCATCTTTCTGCCAATGCCGATCCAAGATTAGAGATCAGGCTATTTTATTCTTTTTAAATTCTATGTATTTAAATTTTAAAATTTTAATTAATAAAAATTTTATTTTTTACACTTTAATTTTTTGCTTTTTATTTTTATTATAATTTAATTTCTGCACTTTAAATTATTGCTTTGCAAGTAGATGCTAAGATCTAACTAGTAGATCTTAGTACCAAGTTTAAATTCCTGCAACTTTTAATTTTCGCTTTTTATTTTTCGACTTCACTTTTGGTCCCAAAACTCTTCTTTTTTTCTTTTTCTTTTAAAAATCAAAGATTTCAAATCTAAAATACTACCTTCCCTGTGGATTTGACCCGACTCACTACTATCTACGCATTTTCAATGATTTTAAGAAGTCGGATTAAACTGATAAACACGGTGTCTTAACGATAATATCGCATTCCTATCAAGTTTTTGGCGCTATTGCTGGGGAAGAATAGATGCTATTTTTTTTTAATTTTTTTGATTTTTTTAAAATTAATTATATTTTTTTAATATTGTTTACTAATTTTTTTTTATTTTATAGAAAAAAAATAAAGAAAATAAAGAAAGCATCTAATTTTGGTGAGATCAGTCCTAACCCTAGTCCTCTTTTCTTTTTATTTATTTTATTTTTAAATTAATTTTAAATAAAATAAAATATTTATTTAAACCTAATTAAAACCTCATGATAAGATTAGAAATCTTAACTGCTTAGAGCATGCATCATATTAGTTTTAGTTTTATCTTTATTTTTATTTTTATTTTTATTTTTTTTGATGATTGCTGGAGGCAAGGTAAGCCTTTTAGAATTCACTTAGTTGCATGCATCTAGTTTAAATTGCATAGAACCCTTTGATTAAAAATTTTTTATGCATATTCATATTAAACCAAATTAAGGGCACAACCCAATTAAAAAAAGATAAGGTAGAGATTTGATCACCCTTCCTTAGCCCACAAACAACCAACCAACATCCTGCATTGACCTAAGCCTTTAAATTAAAATCAATTAGACATCAACCCTAGGAATTCGAGCTCAATAGGACAAGGAATCCTAAGAGTTGAACTGGATTAGGATAAGTCAATTTGACTGATGTCTAAGAAAGTGGTTCAGGGACAACTGGGCCCGAAAGAAGGTGGTTTCTAATTGGTTCCGTTCGCTTACCTGGTCAAGCACAATTGGTGTCTAAGGCAAGCAACGGGGGGACTCCCACCGACCTTACACTTACCTGCCTACCCTTGGACGGCTTGAAGGTGACCTTGGCAGTTAGGAGTTGTCTAGATCTAGGATAACCCTTAGTCAGGATTGATTGACCAACTTGATTGCTAATCAATATCAAACCTAATTAAATTTAATTCTTCTCTCTCTTCTTAGTTCTAGGACTCCTTAGGACCTCTTCTTTAGAACTTTTTTTTCTTTCTCCTCTAAAAAAAGGACCGCTGAGCGTGGGACTGGTGAAG
>QRFJ01007263.1:0-33005 GCA_006176705.1 Cocos nucifera | reverse complement strand
GGTGTATGTTGGCTATAGCATGTTCATTGTAGGAACTGGATTGCATCAAGATGGAATCTATCTACCTCGGTGGTAGAGGAGCAGCCCTATGATGATCATGAGAATCAAGTCCAGAAGCCCATGGCCATGGCAGAGTGAAATAATAGAAAGAGTTTCTATTTAGATTTTCACATCGGACTTCGAATCGAATGATTACATCATATGACAGAAGACTAGGGTTTGACGAGTTCACCTTAACCCTAATCTGATCGGGGCTCAAGATAGAAGAACTTAATCACACAGGTAGCTGCACCAAGAGGTTCGCATTCAGCTCTGATGGGTTGCCACCATATACTGCTAGGTGTCACTGGTGGATTTTGGGAGCAATTAGAATGATTTAGATGATCGATCATTCTAGCTGTTCGAATCAGAAGAGTTCTGATCCATCGAAAGGAGTTTCGATGATGTCGATGATAGAGATCATGACATATCCCATTACCATACAGAACTGAACCTAACTGGGTCACACAAATAAGGGTTTGAATCTGGTGATCATCAATTGAACTGATCCAGTTCAATTGATCTGAATGAGATTCAATTAGGTTCAAGAAAATCGTGCTAGCACTCGATTGAACCTAACGTTCTTCTTTTACTATCATAAATAAGTTGTCCTGACTGAGCCAAAGGAGTTTGTGCTCAATCAGAGGCCTTCATATGGTCTGACTGGAGGTTGTCCAAGTCAAAAAAGGTTGTCTTATTTTGTAAGACATTACCTGCCATTTTTGGTCACCTGCCATTTCTTGTTCTTTGACTTTGGTCAAAAGTCTGATCTTTGACTGGTCAAATGTTGACCATTGACACTTTGACTTTTGTCCACATGTCATGCACCTATTGGAGAGCTGGTGGGGGCCTGTCCCCTGCCAGAACCTGGCAAGGAGGAGGGCGCACGCCACCCTGGCGTGCGCCCAAGTTGGAGGCGCCCTAGGAGTCCTTGTTGGACAAGGACTCCATCTCCTTTTGGATTCCAATTAGAGTTCTCCTAAGAACCAACTTTGACTGGTCTTAGGTGCCCTCTAAGGAGGAATCCAGGGGACTCTATTTCCACCAATCAGATTTAGATCTGATTTCACAAAGGGATTGTGATTGGTTGGGAAGAAGAGGAGTTGGATCATGCATAGTCTATAAATAAGACCCTATGCCCAACTCAAATTAAGAGATGATGAATCAGAATTCCCCACGCCCAAGGCTGTCTCTCCTCTCCTCCTCCACGCCAAAGCTTCTTCTCCCTCTCCTCTCCATGTCCAAAATAGTTTTGGATCTTGGTTGGTGCGATCCAGATCAAAGAAAGGCGATCAAAAGCTAGAAGGCTGCGCTGCTGCAAAGGACGACTGCTGATCTTCAAAAGGAGTTTTGAAGATCCTCCAGATTCAGATCCAGATCTGATTTTTGGAGATGTGATAGAGAAGAAGAGGATCTCCAGATCCAGCCTGAGTGGATATCGGTAGAGGCCAGGCGCTTGCGTGGCTAGATCCAGAACCTTTCCGCTGCTTATAGGATCATCAACATGGGTAATAGGATTACCTAAATCAGATAAATTAAATTTGATCAAGAGAAAATAAAAAAAAATAAATTAGAAAATATAAATTTAAATTTGATTTAATTTATCTTATTTTATTTTATTTATTAAAATAATAAAGAATCAGATCTGAAATATTCTAAGATCTGATTTAGATCAAAGAAAAAAATTTTTGAAATATATCTCTTGATCTGATCAGATTCTGAACGAACCTGGTCCGAGAAATCAGGATTTTCCTTCAACTGGTATCAGAGCCATGGTTCTAAAAATATTTAGATCTAATTTTAAATTTATTTTAATTCAAAAAATAAATAACCCAAATTGACCTTTGATTCCAGATTAAATGTCACTTAAGAGAAGTTGAAAACCTCGAAAGGGGGGTATAGGACACGATGCTGTCGTTAAGACACCGTGTTTATCAATTTAAATCCGACTCTTTACTTTTTAAATTAACTAAAAATTATGAAGAAAGTGGTGAGTCGGGTCGAATCCACAGAGAGGCAATGATTTATTTCTAAAATCTTTGATTTTTTTTTTTTTAAGAAAAGAAAGAAAGGATTTTTTTTAAAAATTAAAGTCAAAAAATAGATCTATAAATAAAAATAGAATTTAAATTATGCAAAAATAAATTTGATGCTAAGATCTACTATTTAGATCTTAGCAACTACTTATAGTAAAATTAAAAAGCAATAAAGAACAAATAATTTAAAGAGCTAGAATTGAAAAGAATAATGAAACTTTCTTTATTAAATTTAAAACTAAGATGCAGAATTTAAATACAAGAAATTAAAGAAAATTCAGAATTTTAATACAAGAAATTAAAGGAAAAAGACTAGATGAAGATCGCAGATCGGCGTAGGCATGAAGATGGCGTAGAAGACCGGCTCTTCTTCTCAGCAGCACCGCAGCTTTGAAGCAACCTTTAATCCAGAGCTTGACTTCCACCCTATACCTTAGCTTCCCTTCCAACCCTCCTCCCTTTCTTAGAGGCTTAGGATCCTTTTTATAGAGCTAGAAGAGGTAGATATTTATTTCTAAAAGCAATATGGGACTAATTTCCTTTGTAATCATAAAAATCTGAATAAAATTTGAATAAAAACAACTCTGTTATGACTCTGGTAAATCTGGTAAAATCTGGCTATTCGATAGGAATCGAACGGTTCAAAAATCATCAAAATCGGATGCCTATCAGCCCAGATCAGCTCGAATTAAATTCTGGCCGTCCGATCGCGCTTGATCGAGGAAATCTGGCCGCAAATCGCGCTTCGGGAGTCCTGATCACCGCCGGGAGCGTTCTGGACCGTCGGATCGAAGCTGGAATCAGGCGCTGCCGTTTGATGGTGATCCGAGTGAAATTGGCAACCGAAAAAAATGCTGACCGTCCGATCTTAACCGCAATCAACCGCAGCCGTCCGATCGCGCAATTACTGTTCCCATGGACCGCGTAGACCGGCCGCACCGCACACCGCAACCAATCAACGCTTCTGTCACCGAGTGAAATGACCAGATTGCCCTGTGAGCCGCGATAAAATTTTTGTAGACCCTTTAAGGGTCTAGGTCCACCACGTGGCAGGCTCTGATTCGCCGGATTTTGCTGAGCTGGCGGTCCACGCCTGGATCGTAGACCGGCTGATGGCTTCAATGACTGAGTCGGCTTTGATGGCTCGGCTTGGCTTGGTGGCTCGGCTTGGCTTGGTGGCTCGGCTTGCGGAGCCGGTTGAGCCATTTTCTTTTTTTTATTTAATTTTTATTTATTTTATATTTTTAAAAATTCATATCTTTTTCATTTTAGCTCCGTTTTACTTGAAATTTATTTCGTTGTGATCAAAAAAATGAGCTCTTTCTTTTGATAATAAAATTTTATTTTTTAATTTTTATTTATTTTTTATTATTTTTTAATTAATTTTTTAATTAATAAAAATATGAATTTTTTCAAAAATTATATATAAATTGATTGATAATTCTTAAAAATTAATATAAATTAATTAATAAATTAATACTTTTATTGGTGAATTTACGATGCTTATCACACCCCCCAACTTAAGCTTTGCTCGTCCTCGAGTAAAGAAAGAATTTAGTTTAGATCAATTACCATATTTTGTTGAGATCTTCCTTCACAAAAATAAATCTAGGAATTTAAGATCAAAAGTTTAGACAGTATCACTAACTAAGTATTGAGTTTCAGAAGTAAATTTCATGGCAGATTAATCAGAAACTTTCTTAGAGTTCATCTAAAGATTTTCAGCACTTTGTGTCGTGAATACTAACTTAGCATTTGGGTGTTGATTCAAAGGGCAAATGAATCTTCTTTTTATCACCTATTTTGGTTAGTTTTATATACTCCCAAGTTAAGTGCATGAATTAAGGTAGCTTTCACACTGCTTCTTTTTTTTTTTTTTTTTTTTTTTTAAATTGTGCTGAGCATCCTGGCCTTCCCTTCACCATTTGATGTGAACTTCTACATTTAAGGTGCAAAGTTCTAGTTTAGGGCAATCCACATATACTCTATTTTTTGCACTTTTTTTTTTTTTTTTTTTTTAGAAAGCAGGTAGCTCTTTCCTTAAATTCAAGTTTCTTTAATTGAAGTATATATAAACCATCAATTTTTAGTGATAATTGAATCCTCAATTTAGCCTTATAATCAAACACCTGCTGTGCTTCATTAGTGTGCATGTGCAAGTAGAAGTGCTGTTAGCCTTTAAATGACCTAAGTAGGTTGCTAATGGTCTGACCAAATAATCTGCTTCTTGACTCGCTACCATTATTAGTTAATACTTTCTAACTTTATTACTTATCCTAGTTTATTTTGCTTAAGATTCTCTTTCCCAAAATATGGTTTGTTCAAAATTTTTTTTTTATTAAATAGTTTTATTATTATTATATATATTATTTATTTATTATTTTTATTTTATTTATTTATTTATTTTTTTAATTTTTTAATATTTTATTTATTTTATTATTATTATTATTATTAATTTTTATTTTTATTGATTTATTTATATATATATATATTTTTTTTTATTTTTTTTTTTTTTTATTTTTTTTTTACTTTTTACCCCAACTGAATTGACATTGTCCTCAATAAAAGAGTGTAAATTATGTTTATTTATTTAGCATGGGTCTTGAAGCTTATGATCCTTCTCCCGCTTTTTGGTTCTCCAACTTAGCCTAAAAGAGAAAATAAATTAGATTCAAGAAGTATTGGGTTGCCTCCCAATAAGCGCTAAGTTTATTGTCTTCAGCCAGACAAAATGCAGTTTAATTCATTGTGGTTCTATTAATTGCACTTGATCAATATTTCGATTTAATGATATCCCTTCGATATATGGTTTAAGCCTTTGGCCATTTACCTTAAAAAAATTTTTAGTCCTGGGATCATAGAGTTTAATTGCACCATGTGGGAATACATGATTAACTATATAAGGTCCATCCCATCTGGATTTTAGTTTTCCAGGAAATAATCGAAGCCTTGAGTTAAATAACCAGACTTGTTGATTTGGCTCAAAGGTTTTTCTTGAAATATGTTTATCATGGAAGGCTTTCATTTTTTCCTTATAAATTTTTGAATTTTCATAAGCTTCTTGCCTTAATTCTTCTAATTCACTTAATTGTAACATCCGATTGGAACCAGCTTTGTTTAAATTAAAATTTAATTATTTTATTGCCCAATATGCTTTATGTTCAAGTTCTACCGGAAGGTGACATGCTTTTCCATAGATTAATCTATAGGGAGACATTCCAATGGGGGTTTTATAAGCTGTCCTATAGGCCCATAATGCATCATCCAATCGATCTGACCAATCTTTTCGATCAGGCCTAATAGTCTTTTGTAAGATATTCTTGATTTCCCTATTAGAGACTTCTACCTGACCACTTGTTTGCGGATGGTATGGTGTAGCTATCTTATGTGTCACCCCATATTTTCGTAATAAAGTTCTAAATTGATGATTTGTAAAATGGGTACCCCCGTCACTAATGATAGCACGTGGAAATCCGAACCTGAAAAAGATATTCTTCTGAATAAATTTTAGGACTACTTTATGATCATTGGTTCGAGTTGCTATTGCTTCAATCCATTTAGAAACATAATCGACAGCTACCAAAATGTATTCAAATCCATTGGAAGGTGGAAAAGGTCCCATAAAATCAATTCCCCATACATCAAAAATTTCAACCACTAAAATGGGGTTCAAAGGCATCATGTCTTTCTTTGAAATATTCCCTAAGGCTTGACACTTAAAACACTCCTGACTAAAAGTATGGGCATCCTTAAATAATGTTGGCCAATAAAAACCACTTTGTAACACTTTGGCCGCAGTTTTTCGTCCAGAAAAGTGTCCTCCACAAGCAAGAGTATGACAAAATTGTAAGATACTCCATTGTTCAGATTCAGGAACACATCTACGAATGATTTGATCAGCACAAATTCTAAAAAGCTCAGGATCTTCCCAAAAATAATATTTGATTTGAGCAAAGAATCGATCCTTTTCATTCTTAGACCAGCCATCAGGAATTTGTCCTATGACTAAGTAATTGACAATATTTGCAAACCAAGGAGTCTTTGTATGTGAAACTGTTAACAATTGTTCATCTGGAAAAGATTCTCTGATTGATACAGGTTCATTATCTTTCACTAGGATCCTAGACAGATGGTCTGCTACAACATTTTTAGATCCCTTCTTATCTCGAATTTCAATGTCAAATTCTTGTAACAGTAAAATCCATCTAATTAATCATGGTTTAGCATCTTTCTTTGAGAGCAGGTATCTCAAGGCTGAATGATCCGAGTAAATTATGATTTTTGATCCTAATAAATATGATCTAAACTTTTCTAGGGCAAACACAATGGCTAGCAACTCTTTTTCAGTGGTGGTATAATTCATTTGTGCTTCATTCAGAGTTCTACTAGCATAATAGATCACTACAGGACATTTGTTTACCCTTTGGCCTAGGACAGCTCCTATGGCAAAATCTGAGGCATCGCACATAATTTCAAAAGGTAGTGACCAATTAGGAGGTTGTATGATTGGAGCTTTGGTCACAGCTTCTTTTAAAATTTCATAAGCTTTAAGACAATTTTCATCAAAGTTAAAAGAAACATCCTTAGCAAGGAGATTACACAAAGGACGAGAAATTTTAGAGAACTCTTTGATGAAGCGACGATAGAATCCTACATGACCAAGAAAAGATCGAATTTGTTTGACAGAAGTGGGAGGAGGAAGTTTAGAAATTAGTTCAACTTTAGCTTTATCTACCTCAATCCCTTTCTTGGATACTATATGTCCTAAAACGATCCCTTCTTGAACCATGAAGTGGCTCTTTTCCCAGCTTAACACTAGATTAGCCTCAATACATCGTTTTAATATTTTCTTCAAATTGTTGAGACAACTCTCAAAAGATTCTCCAAAGACCTGAAAAGTCATCCATGAATATTTCTAAGAAATCTCCTATCATGTCTGAAAATATTGACATCATGCACCGTTGAAAAGTTGCAGGTGCATTACATAATCCGAATGGCATTCTACGGAAAGCAAAGGTTCCATAAGGACATGTAAAGGTGGTCTTTTCTTGATCTCCTGGGTAGATTGCTACCTGATTGTATCCCGAGTATCCATCTAAAAAGCAAAAGTATTGTTGGCCTGCTAGTCTTTCTAGGATTTGATCGATAAAGGGTAAGGGAAAGTGATCTTTTCGGGTGGTTGTATTGAGTTTTCTATAATCTATGCAGACACGCCACCCAGTGGAAAGTCGTGTTGGTACTAAGTTTCCATGTTCAGTGCGGACAACCGTAAGTCCAGATTTTTTTGGAACAACTTGTGTAGGACTCACCCAGTGGCTGTCAGAGATAGGATAAATAATTCCAGCATCTAACCATTTAATTACTTCTTTCTTGACTACTTCTTGCATGTTAGGATTAAGCCTTCTTTGCATCTCTCGAGTTGGTTTGGCATTATCTTCTGTATAAATATGGTGCATGCATATTGACGGACTAATTCCTTTTAAATCGGCAACGGTCCACCCTATGGCCTCTTTATATGTTTTTAGAATATTTACCAATTGGTTTTCCTGTTCAGTAGTTAAGTTGGAAGCAATTATTACTGGTAGGGTTTTCTTTGATCCTAAAAATACATACTTAAGTGATTCAGGTAAAGGTTTTAGTTCAAGTTGTGGTGGGGCCTGAATTGAAGGACGTAGTGGTTCAATTTTTCGCTCAGGTAAGGGCTCAATTTTCACTGACCAAGGTAATGAATGTGATGGTTGAGGTAAATTAAGCAGGGTATTTACTTCCTGGGTTTGAGTATCTTCAGTGGGTTCATCATCTTGTAGTAAATCTAAGGAGGAATTAGATTCAACTATTTCATCTATCTGATTGATTACAAAGCAGTCTTCCTCCTCTTGGGTGTACTTTGGGGTATTAAAAACATTAATTCTTACTTTTTGATTCCCAAAAGAAATATCCATAGCTCCCGTTTTACAGTTGATATTGGCATTCGCGGTTGCTAAGAATGGACGTCCTAAAATTATGGGATTTTGGTTCAGCTCTTGGGATGGTTCCATGTCAAGTATGAGAAAGTCTACAGGAAAATAACATTTATCTACTCTAACTAGAACATCCTCAATTAAACCACGCGGTGTTTTTATAGATCTATCAGCTAATTGCAAAATGACTGACGTGGGTTTTAATTCTCCAATCCCAAATTTTTCATAAACCGAGGTTGGAAGGAGGTTTACACTAGCTCCTAAGTCTAGTAATGCTCGGTCAAAGGTTATACCTCCAATAACACATGAAATTAAGGGTGCACCAGGATCTTTCATCTTTTGAGGTATTGGATTTAACAGGACCGCACTTACATCCTCGGATAGCATAACTCTTTTGGTGGTTCGTGGCTCACGCTTTTGGGTACAGAGTTCTTTAAGAAATTTAGCATAGGCTGGAACATGCTGAATTGCATCGATGAGGGGTAAATTAATATGAACTTGTTTAAATAGTTCCATTAGCTCCTTGTTGCGTGTTTCTTGCTTTTTGCGAGAAGAGCCTGCTTCTAAGGCCGAAGGGAACGGGGCTTTGGGTTTATATGTCTCAGCTAATTCATCTGTTCTCTTCTTTTCTTTATCCATCTTATCAGTGTCAGTACCAGTCATAAGCTCAAGTTCTTCTATATGATTATCCTCTTCTTCAAATTTCTCATCTTGGCTAACATCAGTATTGGCCTCTATCACCTGGTCTTGATATGGGTCCTTAAGAATCCTACCACTTCTAAGTTCAGATATTGCTTTGGCATTTTCTAATTGGGGGTTCTTAGGTGGAATGTTAGATGGATGAGTAAATCCAGGTGGTTGATAGACATTGGATGGATTATTTTTAGGATTTGCAATTGGTTGGCTTGGTAATTGACCCGGTTCTCTCCTCATGCTAGACTCAGCTATTTGTCCTATTTGAGCTTCTAGTCTGGCGATTGATTGTTGTTGGCTTAGAATTAATTGTTGAAGTTGATTGAATTTATCGTCGGCTAGATTGGTCTGTTGAGGAGGTGGGTATGAGGGTTGATTATAATGTAGTGGTTGAGAAGACTGACTAGGCTGACCCTTATTATAGGCATAGTTCTGGTATTGGGGCCTATTTTGATAATTCTGAACTGGTGGGATTTGGGTCTGAGCCTGAGTTTGTTGTGGTTTCCAAGAGAAATTAGGATGGTTTCTCCAACCAGGATTATATGAATTTGAATATGGGTCATTAAGTGGTTTTGAGTAACCTTGAGCAGCTTGGACTTGTTCTTGGATAAGAGGTGGTAATTGTGCAACCGTGGGACATTCACTTACATGATGTGTTGGGCTAGCACAAATAGAGCAAATCACTTGATAATTAGAAGCTGGTGTGTATTGTGCAGGGGATTGTTGACCTAAGTTTAGGAATTGATCTAATTTCTGTGCAATAAGGTCGACTTTATCTAATTTTTGTGCTATTATGTTCAAATCTGCCTTAGAATTGAGTTCCGAAGTTTTGATCTCATAAATTCCTGCCCGTTTTTGTTGAGAAATTGATCTTTCATAAGAAGATAATGAAGCATGGTTAATAGAGTTTTCACTTAAAGTTTCAAACAAGGTATAAGCTTCATCCTCACTTTTGCTCATGAATGCACCTCCACAGGATGCATCAACCATCTGCTTATATTGATCTCCTAAACCTTCATAGAAAGCTTGTACAATTTGCCACTTAGATAGACCATGGTGTGGGCATTTTCTAAGGAGTTCCTTAAGTCTTTCCCATGATTCATGAATTTGTTCCCCTGGAAGCTGAGCAAATCCCGTGATGGCTCGCCTCATGGTATTGGTTCGTCCTATGGGATAAAATTTCTTAAGAAATTCATGTTGCATCTCTGCCCATGTTTGAATTGTTCTTCCTAATGTGCCAAGCCAGTACTTGGCTTTATCTTTTAATGAGAAAGGGAACAAGGTCAGTCTAAGGGCATCATCAGAAAAATTCTGAATTTTTACCGTAGAGCAGATTTCTAAGAACTCATCCAGATGTTTGTAAGGGTCTTCATTGGCATTCCCATAAAAAGATGGGAGCATCTGGATTGTGGTCGACTTAATCTCATAGTGACTAGCAGGGATATCAGGTATGTGGATGCAAGTCGATGGGTTGTAGGTGGAAGGAATAAAGTATTCCTTCATCTGCCTAGGTGGTTCTTCACGATTTCCAGCCATTTGATTATCTGGTCTTAAATGAATTAGTCTTTCAATTTCAGGATCTGGTTTAACTAGGTCAGGTAAAAGTGATCTTCTACCGTGCATGTACTAGTGCAATTTGATATATGGTTCAATTTTTTTTTTTTTAAATTATTATTATTATTTTTTTTAATTTATTTATTTTTTTAAGAAAAGAAGAGAGAAAGAAAGAAGAGGAAAAATCCTAAAGAATCTTAAATCTGGAGAAGATAGGGAGGAGTTAATTTTTATGTTAGATATTATTTGGCAAACAAGTTAGGCAATCAATCCTGACTAAGAGTTATCCTAGATCTAGACAGCTCCTAACTGCCAAGATCACCTTCAAGCCCTCCAAATAGAGGATTAACCAATCAACTGGCCAGGTAAGTGTAAAGTCGGTGGGAGTCCCTCCGTTGCTTGCCTTAGACACCAATTGTGCTTGGCCAGGTAAGCGAACAGAACCAATTAAGTAACCACCTTCTTTCGGGCCCAATCGTCCCTGAACCACTTTCCTAGACACCAGTCAAATTGATTAATCCTAACTTGGTTCAACTCTTAGGATTTCTTGTCCTATTGAGCTCGAATATCCTTAAAGGTTAATGTCTAATTGATTTTAAGAGTTAAGGTTTGGGTTAATGCAGGATGCTGGTTGGTTGTTTGTGGGCTAAGGAAGGGTGATCAAATCCCCACCTTATCTTGTTTAATGGGTTGTGCCCTTAATTTGGTTTAATATGAAATATGCAAAAGAAAAAAAAAATTCCAATCAAAGAGTTCTATGCAATTTAAACTAATTAATTAAATTATAAAAAGGCTTACCTTGACTCCAGCAATCACCAAAAATAAGAATAAAAACTAATATGATGGATGCTCTAAATAATTAGGGTTTCTAATCTTGTGATGAGATTTTTAATTAGGTTTATGTAGGTAATATTTTTAATTAATTTAAAATAAAGCAAATATTAAAAATAAAGAAAGAGATTTAGGGTTTAGGAATGATCTCACCGAATAGGATTGAGAGTTTTGTTCGTGCCCTAATCTTCCTTGTTCCCTTTTTTTTTTTTTTCTTTTCTGCAAAATAAATAAAAAAAATAATGAGTAGGCAGTAAAAAAAAAATCAAAGAAATAAAGAAATTTTAATTTTTATGCCTCCCCGGCAACGGCGCCAAAAACTTGATAGGGACACGATGCTGTCGTTAAGACACCGTGTTTATCAATTTAAATCCGACTCTTTACTTTTTAAATTAACTAAAAATTATGAAGAAAGTGGTGAGTCGGGTCGAATCCACAGAGAGGCAATGATTTATTTCTAAAATCTTTGATTTTTTTTTTTTTTAAGAAAAGAAAGCAAAGGATTTTTTTTAAAAAATTAAAGTCAAAAAATAGATCTATAAATAAAAATAGAATTTAAATTATGCAAAAATAAATTTGATACTAAGATCTACTATTTAGATCTTAGCAACTACTTATAGTAAAATTAAAAAGCAATAAAGAACAAATAATTTAAAGAGCTAGAATTGAAAAGAATAATGAAACTTTCTTTATTAAATTTAAAACTAAGATGCAGAATTTAAATACAAGAAATTAAAGAAAATTCAGAATTTTAATACAAGAAATTAAAGGAAAAAGACTAGATGGAGATCGCAGATCGGCGTAGGCATGAAGATGGCGTAGAAGACCGGCTCTTCTTCTCAGCAGCACCGCAGCTTTGAAGCAACCTTTAATCCAGAGCTTGACTTCCACCCTATACCTTAGCTTCCCTTCCAACCCTCCTCCCTTTCTTAGAGGCTTAGGATCCTTTTTATAGAGCTAGAAGAGGTAGATATTTATTTCTAAAAGCAATATGGGACTAATTTCCTTTGTAATCATAAAAATCTGAATAAAATTTGAATAAAAACAACTCTGTTATGACTCTGGTAAATCTGGTAAAATCTGGCTATTCGATAGGAATCGAACGGTTCAAAAATCGTCAAAATCGGATGCCTATCAGCCCAGATCAGCTCGAATTAAATTCTGGCCGTCCGATCGCGCTTGATCGAGGAAATCTGGCCGCAAATCGCGCTTCGGGAGTCCTGATCACCGCCGGGAGCATTCTGGACCGTCGGATCGAAGCTGGAATCAGGCGCTGCCATTTGATGGTGATCCGAGTGAAATTGGCAACCGAAAAAAATGCTGACCGTCCGATCTTAACCGCAATCAACCGCAGCCGTCCGATCGCGCAATTACTGTTCCCATGGACCGCGTAGACCGGCCGCACCGCACACCGCAACCAATCAACGCTTCTGTCACCGAGTGAAATGACCAGATTGCCCTGTGAGCCGCGATAAATTTCTGTAGACCCTTTAAGGGTCTAGGTCCACCACGTGGCAGGCTCTGATTCGCCGGATTTTGCTGAGCTGGCGGTCCACGCCTGGATCGTAGACCGGCTGATGGCTTCAATGACTGAGTCGGCTTTGATGGCTCGGCTTGGCTTGGTGGCTCGGCTTGGCTTGGTGGCTCGGCTTGCGGAGCCGGTTGAGCCATTTTCTTTTTTTTATTTAATTTTTATTTATTTTATAATTTTTAAAAATTCATATCTTTTTCCATTTTAGCTCCGTTTTACTTGAAATTTATTTCGTTGTGATCAAAAAAATGAGCTCTTTCTTTTGATAATAAAATTTTATTTTTTAATTTTTATTTATTTTTTATTATTTTTTAATTAATTTTTTAATTAATAAAAATATGAATTTTTCAAAAATTATATATAAATTGATTGATAATTCTTAAAAATTAATATAAATTAATTAATAAATTAATACTTTTATTGGTGAATTTATGATACTTATCACCAGACACATTTAAGATAATTTATTGTTTTAGTCAATTATAATTTCCCTAGAAGTGTTACAAAGTTCTGTTTGCACTATCTAACCTTCACTTGTCCTAAAGCCAATTGGCTACAAGTTGTCCCATCTTCTCAAGGTGCGCTTCGAACTTCTTGTTGGCCCAATGGCTTTGTAAGTGGGTCTGCCACATTATCTGTGGAGTTGACTCTCTTAACCTCGACGTAATCCTTTTTGAGGTAATCGTGGATGGGGTGGTATCACCATTTGCTTGAAACTCTTCCAGCTGACAGTACCACCATTGCACACAAACAGTCTGGCAGATGTCGACTTTCGATCATCTATATCAGACATGAAATCTGAGTCTGTGTATCCCTAGACTTGGAGTTCTCCATTACCAAAGACCAGCATTATATTCTTAGTTCTTCTCAAGTACTTAAGGATACATTTCACAGAAGTCCAGTGTTCTTCACCTATGTGATAGAAAATAACCCATTTATTGCTTTTAGTCAAAATTATAATTTTGCCCCTAGAAGTGTATTACAAGTGTCAGCCAATTCTGGCTTCTAGGGCACATATATCTAACAGCAACCAGGCTCTGATACCAGTTGAAGAAAACATCAAGTTTTCCTGTCGTAAGATGCATCCGATCGGATCAGATTTGCAGCAGAATATTTTAAAAATTTTTCTATAATCTGATTAGATCTAAGAGTTTTAGATCTGATTAAATTAATCTAAAATTTATAAATAAAAATAAAAGTAAAATAGTGATATCTAATATCACCTGATCGGATAAATCGTTTATCTGTTGTGATGATCTGATGACTGATCTGAGGTTCTAATTGACCCACGCATACATCCGGTCTCTATCAATTTTCACTCAGATCAGATCTAGAAGTCTCCTCCTTCTAAATTTGATCTTCAAAGATTAGATCTGGTATCTTCTCATAGAGCCTTCAAATCAAATTCTAAAGGCTATGCATTCGTCTCACAAACACCATCGTGTCTCGCTGATTTTTGCACCAATGAAAGTTGATCTTTGCTTGCAGGTTTTGTCCAACTCTTAGACATGAAGAAGAGGGAGAGGATTAGATAAGGGAGGCATGGAGATGGAGATTTTGGTAGGGCTTCACCATAGAACAATTTTCATGTGAAATAGCTTGCGCAGGGTCTTATGTATAGACCTAGTCAAGAGTCCCTTCGCATATAACTTTGAACATGTCAAAGTTAACATGCAGAAAAACTCTTCCATGACGCCCATGCCATCTACATTCTCCTCTCAATTTTGTCATACAAAATCCAAGGAAAAATATGCCAAACTACATAGGATAAGGAGAAGGTGGTGCAGATAACATCTCTCCCAAGAGTTTGAACTATTTAAACTTTTGACCCATTCAAACTTTGTTTGAATGGGGCACCTCCAAATTTATCCATAAGGGCACATGCCATAAGTGGCGTGGCCCTCTCTCCCTCACATAAATCCCAAGGGGGCATGCACCCCAAGAAAGACTTCAGGGGGTGCACACCCTTCTCCCTTTCTTTCTTGCAAATCGAGTCAATATTTGACCCTTGTCCTGTTCCCATCTTATGGGATTTAGGATAAAAACTTTTTAAGTCTCATCCAATGGATTTTAGGCAAGTCATTATCAAGTTAGAACAAGCCTTGATCAGGCCAGAATTAGGTTCAGTCAGATCAAGAAAAATTTATCAAGAATTTTCGAAAAGGCTTGTCCAAATTTCATCTTATGAGTTTAGGACAAGCCCTAATCTTGCAAAGACAACCTTTATCTTGTTTCCATCTTATGGGATTTAGGGCAAGCCTTGATCAAGCCAGGACAAGGTCCAGTTAGATCAAAATAAATCCCTACAGAGTTTTCGGATGAACCTTGTCCAAATAGCTCCAAAAATTAGCAGGTCTTGTCCTATTTTCATTCAATGAATTAGGGCAAGCCTAGATCAAGTTAGGACAAGACTTTTCTAACCTAGACAAGTTTTAGTTAGACTAGGATAAAGCCATACAAAGCTTTTGAATGAGCCAAATCTAATTTGGCTCAATCGAGATGAACCAGAAAGATGATAAAAGGAGAATATTAGATTCAATCGTGTGCTAGCACAATTTTTTTGACCCCAATTAGATCTAATCCAAATCAATCAAACTAGATTAGCTCAATTAATGATATCTAGACCTAAACTCTTATTTGTGTGATCCAGTTGGATTTAGTTCTATGTAGTAATGGGACATGTCACGATCTCCATCATCAACATCATCAAAATATCTTTCGATGGACTAGCACTCTTTCGATTCATCCAATTAGAATTGTAGATCATCAAGATAATTCTAATTGATCTCAAAATCCACCAATGATACCTAGTAGTATATGATGGCAACCCATCAGAACCGAATAGCAAACCTCTCGATACAACTACCTGTGTGATTGGGTTCTTCTATCATGAGTCCCAATGGGATTAAGATTAAGGTAAACTCATCAAACCCAACACCCATCATATGAATGAATCATCCAATTTGAGTTTGATGTGAATCTTAATAGAAACTCTTTTTTATTATTTAACATTACCATGGCTATGGGTTTTAGTACTCGATCTCATGATCATCATAGGACCACTCCTCCTCTACCGAGGTTGATAGGTTCCATCTTGGTGCAATCCAATTCCTACAATGAACATGCTATAGCCAATATACATCTGAGGATTTTGAATGACTAGAAAATCGAGTTATAGTGTAGTCAAACTATAATACCCTCAAGGTAAACTACCGATGCACGTTAGGTCAAAGAATCAGACACACGCTGCAGCATCGAGCTAGTCATCGATGAGAAGGTAGACTCTCTTATGACTGCTCGAGGTGGTCATGCTCGGTACCCTTGTTCTCAATAAGTACCTATACTCTAACTCTAGTGTCTCCATACCATAGACTCAAGACTCACAAAGCAATCATACACCAATCTTTCGGATCGATCACCATCCTCGTGATGATCTTACGATCGGGAGTAGTTTATAAGTTAATTATGATAACTCATGTCTTAAATTCTCAACTCTTAAGAATATGTATTATCATACCTATTAACTTAATGGATGTATCATGGATACTTTAATACACAATGTAACAAAATAAATAATTCTTTAATTAATTTTAAGTAAAAATTATGAAAATGCCCCTAGAAAGTATTTAACAAGTGTCGGTCAATCTGGCTTATAGGGCACATATCTAATAGAAAGATCATGGAGTGAGGTGACATCGACCTTCAGAAGACGATAGAAAGGAGAATGTAGCCAACCCATTTACTAAAGCCCTCGGAATCAAAGAGTTCGACAATCATAAATGGAAGATGGATATACGATACTCTTTTAAATGGCTTTAGTCTAAGTGAGAGTTATTGAAAATTATATTCTAAAAGCCAATCATCTAAGTTATACATGGTTGAGCTGAATATAATTTATACTTGAATTATAAATAAATAAAATTATTATTTCAACTTTTTATCATTTTTATGCATCTTTCTATAATGAACTCTTCTGTGATGAAGTCCTTAGGACTATTTAGACTCGACAAAGAAGGATTTATCATTTAATCCTTAAACTTGTTCAAGACTAAATGATACATTATTACTTAGGATGACAACGTTATTGAGTGTAGGTCGTTACGTGCCATATTTGTTGGTTGTCCTCTTAATTAAGGAGGATGAAGATACTAATATGGCATGCAGGTAAAGTGTAGGGATACATTTCACTATTGCGAAGCTCTTTACTGCCAAGAGTTGCTCACGAACGATATGGGTATGTGTCTCTTAGATCTGAGATCACCTTGATGACTTGCAAGCAACTCACTATACTTTGGTACCGAACAATCTAAATTTTTAATTCAGTGATGGAAGGCTACAAGGTGCAGTCAAGTACTTGTGTAGTTAGTGTGTGAGTCAAGATGGGATTGACCCCTCCAAGTGTTGGAGTAAGTGCATCACTGTATTTTAATTTAGTAAAACCTTGATCAAGATGGTCCATTCGATGGACACTAAATTTTGAAATATGATATGCATGATTTTTAGGATTGGTAGTAAATTCTAGATCATCCTTTGAGCATTGAGGTCAAGGGGATGAATTATACTATAACCATATGCCATAAGTTCATCGATGTTGCATTGCGACTATTCGACCTATCTGGACGTCGAGTACCATTGCTAGATGGTCACATCAATTGGTACAAAAAATTAATTTCTATGCTACTGGCTTAGGGTTCGAACCTATGGGATCACACATAATAAGAGTTCCTATCTAATCTAATCACTGATCAAGAGTTTCAATGGTCTGAAACTTTATGATCAAGAGTCCCACTAGACTGAAACTTTATGATCAGGAGTCCCACTGGGCTGGAACTCTGCCATTGTGGATCCCGTTGGATTATGATCAAGTGTTTCACTGGTCTAAAACTCTGTGATTTTGAATTTCATTCATTTTGGGATACTTTGATCAAGAGTCCCACTGGTTTGGGACTCTTCGATCAAGAGTTTCATATAGATGGGACTCAGTCATCCAATTTATTGAAGGATTAATTAGTAATTTAACTTTTAATTAATTTAATTTAATTAAGCAATAAGAATTTGATCAAATCTGATTGAATTTGATTAAATTGGATTTGACCCAATCAGGTCATGAGATGACCTAACCGCTATGAGAGATTCGACCCTTATTTGATCAAGGCTAGATCTAATTAATTTCTAATTTGATAAGAATTTTATTAGATTAGATCAAGTCTAATTTGATTAGATTTGATCTAGTCTAATTGGGTTTAGAAAATTGATTTGGTTGAAACTAATTTGGACCAATTCGAAGCAAGTTTGGATTTTGAATTCAAATTCTCCCTGCGCCACACTTTGACCCATGCCTGCCTCTCTCATGCACATTTAGAATTTATGTGAGAGTTTCCCATGCCCAAATGGTTTTCTATGTCCCCCTCTTTTCTCTCTTTGACCTGGTCCAAGTGTTGGACTGGTTCAAACCAAGTTGAATTTTGAATTCAACTTATTTGGTTTTTTGGTTAAAACCTCCTATCCCTTTGATCCTTATCCACTCCTTGCGCACATTAGCTTCTCATGCAAATTTCTTTATGCATTCTCAGAGTATGGGCACATAGAAGGAGAGTCTTTCTACATGTCAATCACCCTGGAGTGGGCACTAGAAGTGGATAAGCCTTCCACTTGAATTTTGAATTCAAGTTGAAACCTCTTAACCTCTTATCTTATCCACACATAATATCCATCGATAAGCGCCCATTTAACATGTGTTTTGAGCTGAGTGTGTATGGATTTGCATGAACAATCTAAAAGGGGTGTGGAAAGGTTTCTTAGAGAGAGAAAAGCTAGAGAGGGGTGCAAGTTCTAGGCATGAAAAAGTCTTGGGAGAGAGGTTGTGTCTTCCTACACCAACTTCCATGTCTCATGCCACCTTTTTCTTTTTCATTTGGACACCCACTTTAGATGTGATCTAAGTGCGGTTTCTGTATAAACGAAAGTCCTATATCTATGAAAATTTGTTTCATGATAAAATTCCAAACAAGGAAGGTGTGAGAGCTTTTTTTGGTGCGTCAGGATTTTTGGGTGTGTGAAATCCTAGGATTTGGTCTCTGGGTTCGGGTGGAGAGATTGAGCGCTATGAGTGCCCAATCATGACCAAACTTCACCCACCATCTCATCATCCTCTATAAATTATCTTCTAGCCTTCTAGAACAATCGAGAGTGTTAGATGTGTGCCCTAGAAGCTAGATTGGCTGACACTTATAATATACTTCTAAGGATAATTTTATAATTTTGACTATAAATTAATAAAAGAATTAATTTTCTATCATAGTATGTATTTAAAAGTGTCTGTGATACATCCTTTGAGTTAATGATAATGATAATTTATATTTTTAAGAATTAAAAATTTAAGACATGAATTTTCATAATTAACTCATAAACTGCTCCCGACCATAGGATCATCATGAGGATAGTGATCGATCCAGAAGATTGGTGTATGATTACTTTCTTAGAATAGATGAGTCTTGAGTCTATGATATGAAAATATTAGAGCAAGAGTACAGATACTCGTTAGAGAATGAGGGCACTGAGCATGACCACATCGAGCAGTCATAAGGAAGTTCATCTTCTCATCGATGACTAGCTCGATGCTACAGTTGTGTGTCAGGTTCTTTGACCTGAGGAGCATCGATAATTCATCTTAACTGTGTTATAGTTTGACTATATCATAACTCAATCTTCTAGCCATTCAAAATTCTGAGGTGTATGTTGGCTATAGTATGTTCATTGTAGGAACTAGATTGTGCCAAGATGGGATCTATCTATCTCGGTAGTGGAGGAGTAGTCCTATGATGATCATAAAATTGAGTCCTTAAGCCCATGGCCAAGGTAGTGTGATATAATAGAAAAGAGTTTTCTATTAAGATTTCACATCAGACTCAAATCGAATGATTCATTCATATGATGGATGTTGGATTTTGACGAGTTTACCTTAAACCCTAATCCCGTCGGAACTTATGATAGTAGAATCAATTCACACAGATAGCTACACTGAGAGATTCACTTTTAATTCTAATGAGTTGCCACCATATGCTGCTAGATATCATTGATGAATTTTGGGAGTAATTAGAATGATCTTGATGATCGATCATTCTAATTATATGAATTAAAAAAGTTTTGATCCATCAAAAGATATTTTGATGATGTCAATGATAGAGATCATGATATATCTCATTACCATACAAAATTGAACCTAACTAGATCACACATACAAGGATTTGAGTCTGGTTATGATCAATTGGATTGAGTCAGTTCAATAAATTTGGATTAGATCTGATTAGGTTCAAGGAAATCATCTAGTTTGTCTCAACCAAAACCCTAACTGGAACTTATCCAAGTTAGAATAGAGTTGTTTAAATTCATTAGATGATTTTAGGATAACACCTACTTTTTTTGGTCACCTGCTTTTTCTATCGTACACCAGGGTCAAAGGTTGACCCTATTGTAAGAAAGAAGGGATCAGGGGCGCACGCCCCTTCAAGATTTCTAAGGGCATGTGCCCCCACTTTTTGGTATAGCATGGAGAGGGTGCACATCCCCCTAGGTGTACACCCAAAGTGGATAGGCTTTGACTTGGTTAAATTTCAAATTTGACAAGTCAAAGAGGTTTGATAGAGATCAAATTCTAAGAGAGAAGGAAGAGTTCTTTGCGCACTCTAATTCCTCCTTTCCTTATCCATCTTGTATGGAAAATATGAGAAATTTAGGGTGGCAATTCTAAGGTGTGTTGGCAAGAAAGTTTGTCAAGAAATCAGAAACAAATCAAGCAATTAGTTGCTTGATTGATTAGAACACTAAGGTGGCGCAGGGCTCTATTTAAGAGACCCTGCACCCTAGGGTTTCTCATGCTTTATGCTCCATGCCCCAAGCTCCCATAGATAGCCATCCCCTCTTTCTCCATGCCCCTCCTCTTTTTCTTCTCCATGCCCAAAGGATGGGCCAAGGTTCCAAGAGAAGGTCCATAGAAATTGGAGTGAAGGTTTCAAGGAAAGAGACGACATTCGTGAGATGAGCGCGCTGCTTTCATCAGTTGATTCGAAGACTTTACCAAATCAGATTTAGATCTAATTTTTGATAATCAAATCTAGAAGAAGAGCACTCCTAGATCTAGCCCGAGTGGACTCCGGTACAAGCCAGGCATGTGCATGGCCTAATCCAGAATTCCGAGCTTCCATAGATCATCGGTAGGATAATCAGATTACCCAATCAGGTACAAAGTTTACATCTGATTTAATTCTTAATTTTAAATTTAATATCAGATCACTAAAATTAGATCAAAGAACTCTCTGATCTAATTAGATACTATAGAAAATTTTTTAAAATATTTTTTATAGATCTGGTCAGATCAAACCAATCTTGTGACAGAAAAAGCAGTTTTTTCTTCAACTAGTATTAGAGCTGTGTTAGTAGTTCTTCAGATCTATTTTAGATCTAATTTTTTTTATGATCTATGATCTAATATTAAAAATTTTCAATATAATATCAGATATGATCAGATCTAAAATCAAAAAATTAAAAAATTTTAGATTCATATCAATCTTGTATGAGATGCAAATCTAGACTAGGTTTAGAATTATTCTATGAGTAGTCTAATGCTAATTTCCTTTTGATATGACTAAAATTCTTTTTAGATTTTTATGCTTCTATTTTTTGATATTATAAATGTTATAATTAGATCTGAAAATAGAAAATAAAATTTTTAATTTTTATTTAAGATATGAATGAAGCATGCCTAGACTAGTTGTAGAATAGTTCTATGATTTATCTAGAATAGATTTTATTTTAATATTATCAATATAAAATTTATTTTTTAGATGTTATATCTGGTGTATTAGCTCTAAAAGCATGCATTTAGGATTTAATGATTGATACATGAGATGTATACGAACATGCATGTTTAGATCTATAACTTTATATGAGATATATGTTGTAGATTTATTATTTTGTAGTGTAGTAATTATTTCTAATTAAGGCATTCCTCTTGGCTGTCCAATCATAAGAGCAAAGTAGGATTTAAAAATCCTCTCCTCTCATTTGATAGGGTGCTCTTATGGCATGTAGGGGTGCTGGATGTTCGTCCTTAATCAAAAACCAAAAATTTACTTTTCTGCAAAACCCTAGATCTTGAAATCCTAGGATTTTTGCATGTTTCTAGTTATGAATCTAAACTTAATTAAGAATTAAGATTATAAAACTAATTAAGTCTAAAATTATAAATTTTAAGATCTAAGACACCTTCATAAATTTGGGTTCGGACTTGGGTAACACAATTAGGTCTAGCGGTTGATCAAACCAAATCAAGAGTTGGTTAGGTGGGATCAAAGAAAGTTTAGATTTGACTAGCCTAATAGGATTAAGTCTGGATTAAGATCGAATCACATTAATATATGACTAGTATTGGGAAACGTATCCCAAAGCCAATCGTTAGTCTGTTGATGGTTGTGCCATCTTGTAATTGTAATTGATTCATTATTAAATAAAATATATTTTTGGCATTTTCATCATAAAGTCTACATTTTCTAATGAACTCCATTGCTATGATAAAATCTTTAGGACTATTTAGCTTTGATAAAAAGAGAATTTATCGATTAGTCCTTAAATTGTTCATGATCGAATGATACGCTTAATAAGGATGACAGCGTTTATCGAATATAGATCGTTGTGTGCCATATGGATTGGTTGTTGTCTTAACTCAGGAGTGTAAAAACACTGGTATGGCATACAAGTAAGATGTATCGATAAACTATCATTGAACATGACCAACTCTAGAGCATTCTGCTGTCAAGAATTGCTCTGATGGGATATAGGTATAAGTGTTCCTTAGACCTGAGATTATTATAGTGGCTTGCAAGTAACTCACTATGCTTTGGTATTGGACTAACTAAATTTTTAATTCAGTGATGGATGGTTTTTGTGCATAGTCAAGTACTTGCAAAGTTAGTGAGTGATCAAGATGGGATTGACCACTCCAAGAGTTGGAGAAGAATGCATCATTATATTTCAATATAGCAAAAATTTTGGCCAAGGTAATCCATGAGATGGATTTGATATTTTGAAATACAATGTGGATGACCTAATCGAGATTGATAGTTAAACTTTGGGGTGTTCTATGAGCATTTTGGTCAAGGGGATGAATTATACAAAAACTATATCCATATGGGTTCTAAGGATGTTGCTATACACATTCGACCTATTCGACCGTCGGATACCATTGCTAGATGGTCACTTTAATTGGTACAAGAATTTATTTCTATGCTATCAGCTTAGATTTGGACCTAGAGGATCACACACATAAGAGTTCTCGATCTGATTGGATAGTTGATTGACGATTAAGAATCATTCTAGGATTAAACATTAATCCTAATTTAATTTGACTCAAGGATCAAGTTAGACCAAGTCAAACTAGGAGTCCTAGTAAGACTAGGACTCCTATCTCAATGCACCACCATAGCCCCAATGCCCACCATGCCATTTTTGTTGGATTTTTTCATGGAAATATTTCTCTCTAGATATTCACGTGTGCCCCCTTACTTCCTTTATCTCAAATATGGTATTTAGATATTGTGATCAAGTCAAAAGAAGAGTTTGAGTTGATTTAAATTCTATAAGATAGAGTTTTGGGAAACCAAAACTCCTTCCTATTTTGTGTCACCCACATTTCTATTTTTTCTCTCAAATTTTCATAACTTTTAGAGGCCTTTTTGTGCAACATTCCCTGGTAGTCCACACAAAAAATAAAGGAGAGGGCATCCAAGAGTTGGGCACCCCAAGTCTAGCCCTATTTGGATAACCCTTGACTAGGTATTTGACCTAGTCAAGGATTCCACTTTATCTCCTTATATAAAATGAATTTTGATCTAATTTTTTCGTGGATTACACATCTAAGAGAGATGATTTGGGGCATGAGAAATCTAAGAGAGAAACTTAGGGCATGGGATTTTGTAGAGGCACCAATCAAGGTGCTTTGGTGAGAGAAGAAAGAAGAAAAAGAGGGTCTTCTTCTAAGTTTTTTCTTCCACTCCTATTCCTCCATCTTTATGAGTGTTTGAGAAGTGTCTCAGCATCATGAATCATCTTCCTCAACTTTAAAAAGTTGAAGAAATCCAAGCTTGAAGGAAAGAAGATCCAAATCGACCATTGAAGAAGGATCAGCATAGTACTAGCATACTGTGCTGATTTTCGGACACCGAACTTCAAATATGCAATCGAGGGCTCGTGTGGATAACTCATAGAGGTCGGACACATGTGCGGCTTGGAGCAACCATCTTGGGCCTAGATTAACAAGTTAAGAAACTTGAGATTCAAAGATAAGGGTGATCTGATCTTCCTATTACATGTCTAGATCTGATCTAGAGTAGTCTACTATTGATATGATTAATATGCAGTTCTTTTGATATTTTATTTTTTGATTTAATAGCATGACTTAATCATGTAATAGAATCCTATATCTAAAATTTTATATTATATTATTCATGATTTAATATGATTAATTTACCTCTTCCATTGTAATTTTGAAAAAATTTCAAAAGCTAAACCTAGAACCCTAGATCGATTCCTACAATTGGTATCAGAGCCTAGGGTCATTTATTACATGATTTATGCATGACTAGATTATAATTTTAGATTAGATCTAATTTATAATTTGATGATGAAATCTAAAAATAAAATTTTAGATTATACGCGCTGTAAGGTTATCCTATTGTAAGATTTATCCCTTACAGTGGAGAGATTATCCTAGTGCATGCAGATCTAAAATTTTGATCATAAAATTTTAGATTATATTTAAAAAAGTTTATGATCTGATTAAAAGAGTTTTAATCTAATTTTTATTATCATAAATGTGTTAGACCTGATCTAAAATGATTTATGATTAATTAGAATTGAAATAGTTTCAATTTTATGAGCATGTTTAGATTAGATCTAAAATAGTTTTTATGTTTGTTATATGTGCATATTGATTATGAATCAAACATGCAACTGGTTGATGGAACTATGTTGCAAAAATCTTTTACAAATATGAAAATTATTTTTGAAATGCCGAACCACAACCCTTAGCCCAAAACTTAATTAAGAATTAAAAATTGATTGATTAGGATCTAGAATTATGAATTGAAGATCCTAAGACATAAATCATAACATATTAGATTAATGGATTAGTGGAAATTAGGTCCATTAATTGGGTTAGACCTAAGGTTGGATTAAAGAATGGGCTTAATTAGAGAATTGACTAAATCTAATCAATAGTTATCTTAGATTAGGTCAAGGATTCTCTAGATCAATTAGTAGTTGGTCAAGTCTATATCTTTAACGAGAATCAAGATGGACTTGATTCCTGGCAACACAGTCGAACTCAAAATTACTAGGTTGGTCAAGTTGAAACTAATGAACTGGATGGTGTCTAAGATACGTTTGGCAATCTAACTAGTGGTTTTTAATTGGAAGCTACTCGTACTGATTCAGTCTTTGACGAATTAATGGCATATCCCTTACACTGATCTTACTTACCTAACCATCCTGGTGAATTAGATTTTGATTAGATCACTTGGTGATTTGGGCTCACCTATGTCAATTAGGTAAATCAGTGTGATCGATTAGGTGCTCCTAATGCCGATTTGAATTAGGTCCTTTTTTTTTATATCTGACTTGGTAAAGTCAGTAGAAGGATCGAAATTGGCTAGCTAATTCTCTCTATCTTCTTTAAATCAAATCAATTAAATACTCTAAAATTATTAGGTTCCTTAAAATAAAATAGTTATGGTGATAACTAGATCATAGCCTTCCATTAAGTGGATGATAATGGATCCATTAGTCTGATAATCATTAGAGGCCCAAATGCCTAATGCTTATCGACTAATAAAATTATTATTCATAACATGATTTCTTGGCCGCATCTATCTAAATGGTGGTTAGGTTGATCAACCAAAGTTGGACTTAATCATTCATTGGTTAGATGGACCAAGTATGGTCATGTTAATGGTTGAACCTAATCGGACCTTTTCAATGGAGGCCAAAATCTACTGATTAGGAACTGGGGCAAAATTAAATTACTAAAAATTATTTAAAAAAATAATTAATTATGAACCTATCCTTAGATGTACATTGGTTGACCAACCAATGTTGGACTTGTGTGCAGTCTATGTGGATTTTAGTACCCACTAAGAAATTAGGATAATTCCTCGAATTAGAGATAGAAGCTACCAATTTGAATAAAATAGTGGGAGAACCTTTTGATTAAAAATCCAAATCTTTAGGTTTAATGAATCAATTACTAATTAGATTTTATTTTTTCTTTATGCAGACATGGCCACTTTCCTTTCACTCTGATTATTGTTAGATAATGATAAGCTAGTGGGATCCAACTTCATAATTTGGTATCAAAAATTGAAGATTGTCCTAGAGCATGAATGGATTCTGTATGCACTAATAGATCCGGCACTTGAGGAGCCAGCACTCAATGCATGTAAAATGATCAGAGACACTTACTAGAAGTAGCTCAATGATCGAATCATGGTGCGTTGCATAATTTTGGATGCCATGAGTGATGAGTTGAGTCACAGATTTGAGTCAGCTCAGCCAGAAGAAATGCTTCAAGTGTTGAATGAGTCTTTTAGTACATCTGATGATGTTGAGAGGCATAAGACTAGTTGCACCATCTTCAACACCAAGTTTAGTTACTGATCATGTACTGTACATGATCGAGCTAATGGAGCATTTGAGCAAGCTCGGATTTCCCTTACATGAGCAATTAGGAAAAGATGCGATTTTGAACTCATTGACCAAATCATATCTCCCATTCCTTACTTATTATAGAATGACAAAGCCTGAAGTTAACTACCATGGGTTACTGAGGTTGCTTCAGAACTTTGAGAAGGATCACCAACACTATAAGGAGTTTGTGAACTTAGTGGAAAGTTCATCTTCTGGTTCTCGATCCTTTAACAAAGAAAAAAAGAATAAGAAGAAGAAATCAAAGAAGGTGCAAGTTCAAGCTGGGACATCTATGCAGGGTCAAACCAAGAAGATCAAGCCTAATAAGAGTCAAGTTGAATGCTTCTTCTATAAGAAATGGGGGTACTGAAAGAGAAACTATCCTCAACACATTGCCTCACTAGACCCCAACAGGCCGAGAAAGAAGCAAGTTGTTGCTAGGCAAGGTATTTATATGATAACCCCTTGCAATTTCTCTATTTATGATAAAACTGACTGGATATTGGATACTGGTAGCCCTTACCATATTTGCAATTCGTTACAGGGGTTGCAGGTGTTAGATGTGTGCCTTAGAAGATAGATTGGCTGATACTTAAGGATAATTTTATAATTTTAACTATAAATTAATAAATAGATTATTTTCTATCATAGTGTGTATTTAAAGTATCTGTGAAATATCTTTTGATTTAATGGTAATGAAAATTCATATTTTCAAGAGTTAAAAATTTAAGACATGAATTTTCATAATTAACTCATAAATTACTCCAGACTGTAGGATCATCATGAGGATAGTGATCGATCCAGAAGATTGGTGTACGATCATTTTTTTAGAATAGATATATCTTGAGTCTATGGTATGGAGACACCAGAGTGAGAGTACAAGTACTCATTAGAGAATGAGGGCACTAAGCATGACCACCTCGAATAGTCATAAGGAAGTCTACCTTCTCATCGATGACTGACTCGTTGCTGTAGTGGTATGTCTAGTTCTTTGACCTGAGGTGCATTGGCAGTTCACCTTGAGAGTGTTATAATTTGACTACACCATAACTTAATCTCCTAGCCACTCAAAATCCTGAGGTGTATGTTGGCTATAACATGTTCATTGTAGGAATTGGATTGCACCAATAGGGGATCTATATACCTCGATGGATGAGGAGTAGTCCTATGATAATCATGAGATTGAGTTCTTAAGCCCATGGCCATGGCAGAGTGAAGATGATAGAAAGAGTTTTTATTAGGATTTCACATTGGACTCGAATCGAATGATTAATTCATCTGACGGATATTGGATTTGTCGAGTTTACCTTAACCCTAATCCAGTCGGAGCTCAAGATAGAAGAACCCAATCATATAGGTAGCTACACCGAGAGGTTCGTTTTTGATTATGATGGATTGCCACCATATACTACTAGGTATCACCAGTGAATTTTGGAAATAATTAGAATAATTTAGATGATCGATCATTCTAATTGTATGAATCAGAAAAGTTCTGGTCCATCAAATGGTGTTTCGATGATTCGATGATAGAGATCGCAACATGTCTCATTACCATATGGAACTGAACCTAACTAGGTCACACAAATAAGGGTTTGGGTCTGGATGTCATCAATTGGACTAACCTAATTCAATTGATTTGGATTAGATTCAATTAGATTCAAGAAAATCATACTAGCACATGATTGAGCCTAACATTCTCCTTTTGTAATCATTTTGGTTCATCTCAGCTAAGCCAAATTTATTTGGGCTCACTCAAAAATCTTGTCTTAGTCTAACTGAAGCTTGTTTAGATCAGAAAAGGATTGTCTTAATTCATTAGATGGATTTAAGACAACACCTGCCAATTTCTGTCATCTGCTAATTCCTATTTTTGAACATAGGTCCACAGTTGATCCTAGACACTTGGACATAGGGCCATGTGTCATATGCCAATAGGAGAGCACCTAGGGCTCTTGTCCTCCTGCTAAAAGAGGCAAGAGAGAGGGTGCATGCCACCCTAGGCATGCGCCCCATATGGAAAGGGATGGAGTCCCATACAGATGGGACTCCATGATATTTTGATATGATTAAACACCTAAAAACCAAAGACTTTTGCTTTATCCAGTCTCGGCACCACCTATGTAGATTTTTGAGGGACTCTCATCTAATTGGATCAGATGACATCATTCCACTAATCAAATTTAGATCTGATTGAATGAAAGCCTCTGATTGGCCGAGATGATGTGGCACTGCATGGCACAACAGGATCTATTTAAACCTTATCTGTGCCTAGGATTAAAGAGTTTCTTCCTTTCACCACACCACAAGGCTGCCCTCCTCTATTCCATGCCTCCCTCCAATCCTCTCTCTCTCCTCTCCATGCCCAAAGGAGTTGGGCATGGGTTCAAGTGCAATCCAAGGAAGAAAGGCATCCAGATCAGGAAGAAGGCAACACTACTGAAAGAGACGACCACCGCTTCTTCAAAGAAGTTTTGAAGAACTTCAAGATTAGATCCAGATCTAATTTTTGAAGAGGTGATTTAGAAGGAGAAGACGTCTAGATCCTACTCGAGTAGACACTGGTAAAGGCTAGGCACGTGCATGGCTCCTTCCAGAACCTCATGATCAATCAGGATCATTTCAAGGTAATCTGATTACCCAAAATAAAGGTATGAAATTAAATTAAATTAAATTTTATTTTTAATTTTTTATATCAGATCATTAAGATTAGATTCAAGATGTCCCAAATCTAATTAGAATCATAGAAAAGAAATTTAAAATAATCCTTCAAATCTAATCAGATCTGAATGATCCTGTGCTGGAAAAATAGGATTTTTCCTTCAATTGGTATCACAGCCAAGTTGGCAGTTCATCAGATCTATTTTAGATCTAATTTAATTCTTATTTATGATTTGATATTAAAAATTTTAGATATCACATCAGATGTAATTAGATCTAAAATCAAAAAATTAAAAATTTTATGATTTAGATCTATAATGTATGAGATGCTTGACTAGACTAGGAATAGAATGGTTCTATGTATAGTCTAGTATAATCATATTATTAAATTAATTAAATATAATTTTAGATCTAATTTATTTTTATTTTTTTGATGTTATAATTATTGCAATTAGATCTAAGAAATAGAAAATAAATTTTTAAATTTTTATTTTATTCATATGAGATATGAAAGATGCATGATTAGACTAGTTATAGAATTGTTATATAAAATATCTATAATAGTTTTATTTTTGATATGATCAAATTTAAATTCTATTTTTAGATATTATATGTGATATTTCAGATTTGAAAGCATGCAGGTTTAATTTAGTTATGATACATGAGATGTATGAAAAATATGTATAAGTTAGATCATTAATTGTATATACGATATATGATTTAGATTTAATTAGTTTTATAGTAGAAATTATATTTTTGATTAAGACATTCCCCTTGATCATCCGATCATAATAACAAAGTAGGGTTTAAAGGTCCTCTCCTTTCATTTGATGGGATATTCTTATTACATGTAGGGATGCTGCACGTTTGTCCTTAATCAAAAATTAGAACTTATTTTTCTGCAAAATCCTAGATCCTAAAATTCTAAAATTTTGTTACATATTTTGACCATGAATCCAAAACTTAATTAAAAATTAAGATTATAAAATTAATTATATCTAAAAATTATGAATTTTCAGATTTAAGACATATTCATAAAATTATGTTTGGACTTGGGTAGCTTAATTAAGTCTAGCGGTTGATCAAACTGAATCAAGAGTTGGTTAGATGGGATCAAGGAAAGCTTAAATTTGACCAGCCTAATAGGATTAAGTCTCGGTCAAGATCGAATCACATTAAGATGTGACTTGATCAAGTTAAGACCTATTTTAGCTTCACAGTTCGAGCCTGTATTGTAGGCTAATCCAATTGATTTTGATTTGATAATTTGGTATCTAAGGTAAGTCTAGCAAATATGATCGACTAATTTTTAATTGAAAGCTACTCGATCTGAATGCATTCTTATCGAGTTAATGGCATATCCCTTCCATCGGTCTCACTTACCTGGCCATTTATGTCGATCTAATTTTGATTTAAGGTAGCTAACAATTCGAGCCAACCCATGCCACTAGGTTAGTCATAATTGTTATAACTAAGTCAAGTCAAGTTTAAAAAGATATAAATTAAATCTTCCTAAGAAAATATTAAGTCTAAGGTCTTCCACCATTGTAGATATGCGGGCCCTTTCTGGGATTGATTGTTTTTAGCTGGATATAGTGATTTAGTTGTACTAGAAAGACGTAACCATATTTTTAGGCATTGAATGATACAGGTCGGAGGATGGGTTGGGCTCAATATTCTAGATACAGTGAGGGACCCAATCAAGAATCCAATTCATGCAAATAGTGGATTTGACTTAACTAAGGAGTGGATCAATATTTCGAACATGGTAAGATTCATGAATTAGAGATTAGGTTTGGGCGCACCATGATTAGAGAATTATTGGACAAGAGTTGTTTACTCATTGGTTGATCGATCATCAATAACTATTAGGTGAGGTGATGAGCCAGTCGGTGGAACTGCACCATCCATTAGAAATCAATAATCATGAAGATTTTTGCATCTCTACCAAGAAAGTGTAGAGATCCAAATAAATAGTGAGAGCCTAATTTATTTAAAAATAAAATTTCTAAATAAACTAATCAAGTCTAATTATAATATCTAACTAAAAACTTTGACTCTCTACAGGAAGATGTCTGCATCCAATCCACTAGCTCATATCCTGAACACCCATAGACTGATCGAACCTAACTATAAGGATTGGCTTCGAAACTTCAAAATTATTTTGAATTTTGAGAAGTTGACTCATGTGTTGGAACAGGATCCTTCCATCTTATCGGCCCATCCATCTGCTGATTAGAGAGCATCTTTCAAGAAGTGGATAGATGAAGATAACAAAATCAGGTATTACATGTTGGACTTGATGTCTGATGAGCTCCAGCGCCAACATGAAGACATTAAGACTAGCAGCCAAATGTTGGTTCACCTGCAAGAGTTGTTTGATGAACAAAGTCGTGCAGTCAAATATCAAGTCACTAAGAGATTGTTTAAGGCTCAGATGCGTGATGGATAGTTGGTCCAAGATCATTATCTGGTGATGATTATGGACTTAAAAGAGCTTGAGAAGTTGGTATCAAGTTAGATCAGGATCTATAGATTGATATAATTCTGCAGTCCTTGACTGATGTGTATAGATAATTCATCATGAACTACCATATGCATAAACTTTAGAATACCTTGACTGAGCTCATGACATACTGGTTACTATTGAACTTTCTATGAAGGATTCTAAAGGCTTAGTACTTACTGTGGAGCGAACTTCCTCTAAGAGAAAGTCTTTTGAAAAGAAGAAGTCCATGAAGAAGTCGAAGGTGGATGGTGGAAAGAAGAAGAAAACAGAGCCAAAGAAGAAGGCCGCTGACAAAAAAAAATATTTCCATTATAATACTAACCACCATTGGAAGCAAAACTGCCCTTTGTACCTGGCTAGCCTAAAGAACAAAAAGGAGGCAAGTCCTTCTAGAGGTATGTTCATTATGGAATCTAATCTTATGGTTTCTTCTATATTCAATTAGGTGCTTGACTCTGGTTCTAGTGCTCACTTGTGCACTTTCATGCAAGGTCATAAGAAGAGCAGAAGGTTGAGGGATGGTGAGATGATACTACGCGTCGGACATGGAGAAAGAGTTGCTGCTATAGCCGTGGAAACCTATCCTCTGCAATTACCGTCAGGACTAGATTTAGTTCTTAAGGACTATTTTTATGTGCCTATAGCAAGAAAGAATTTGATTTTTGTCTCATGTTTAGCACTGGAAGGCTATATAATTAGTTTTCTTAAGGACCATTATAATATTCTTTATGAAAAAAATAAAATTGCAAGTGGTTTTCTTATAAATAATCTCTATCTGTTACATATTGATGTTTCTATTTTTAATATCAAGCAAAATGTGAATGCCATAGGATCAAAGTGACCTAGGGATAGTCTAAATGATAGGTATCTTTGGTATCTTAGGCTAAATCATATAGCTGAAGATAGGATTAATAAATTGGAGAAATCTAAGCTATTGAGTTCATTGACTTTTAAGTCATATCCGATTTGTGAATTGTGCCTTCATGGCAAAATGATTAAGCTTTCTTTTGTGGGATATAGGAAAAGGGCCACAGACCTGCTTGTCCTAGTACATACTGATGTATGCAATCCATTTGATGTATCGACTAGGGATAATTATGTCTACTTCATCATCTTTACCGATGATTTATCTCGGTACGAGTATGTGTATTTGATGCAACATAAGTCTGAAGCTTTTGAAAAGTTTAAGAAATTCAGACTCAAAGTAGAAAAATAAATAAAAAAACCCATTAAGATTCTTTGATCAAATCAAGGAGGCAAATATCTTAGTCAAAAATTCCTAGACTATTTTAAGGACAATGGCATAGTCTCTCAATGGACTCCATCTAGAACGCCTCAACTCAAATGAATTTTAGAATAGAGAAATCCGGATCCTTTTAGATATGGTCCGATCACTGATGAGCTTCCATGGGATCTTCCTGAGTTTCTTGTGGAGACCTATCTAAATGACCGCTATA